>BJCM01000458.1:0-12254 GCA_018326385.1 Flaveria bidentis | reverse complement strand
TGTTGTAAGTGATTATATGAGATACATAGTTTGTTTACAATCATTAACTATTGCTAGCCTAGCAACGTCTTAGATCTTTGGGCCTGACAAGCCTATTTGGTGCTAAAGCCGAGGTATTGCCGGCTATCGATGACGTATGCTTGTTCATCATGGGAACCAAATACACTTAGCCAATCTTATATACTCGTAATCAAGTCGAGGTTTGGTTGTAACAATATGTGTTCTATAACCTTACTAACTTATAACCGATGATATGAATTGCTACTCGTAACTTTATCATATTATATATGAAAACCTTGGAAACTCACCAAATATTTTTAGTTGACCTTTTATTTTTATCATGTTTCAGCTAACCCTCAAGTTTAAAGTGGTCTTTTGAAGCTTGCAATAAACTAGGATTTGGACCTAGACAATTGAATAAAATAACTATGTTTCGTTTTGCTTATTTTGGGGATTATTTCATGTTTTGAGACTTATGATTGTAATATCCTTGAAACTTATAAATTTAATATTTACATTTAAATATAGCGTTATGTGGTTGTGAACAATCTTAACCCTCACATCTCGACGTTTCCGCCGTCAAGGTTAGGGTGTGACACGGGTCAACTGGGTCAAAATTGTCTATATTTTCTAAAACGAATAAATCAATAGGATTGATTTAACGCTTTGTTAAACCATTATGCCCTACATGTACTTATACATTCATATATTCTAGAAAACCTGTGACGGGTTGTTTTTCCATTCTAGCTTTGGGTTTGCGTTATATTCTTGGCATATGCTTAAGGTGAGTTTATTGCCATTCTTAAAAATTCTCCTTTGGAGGAGAAAGTATACTTACTAACATTTATTTATATAAGTTGTGTATGGTATGTACAAAGTGTAGTTATCATGGAAAGTCCTTACTCTTTTGAATAATTAATTAAGGAAATGAACTGAAGATATTGGGTAGTACTACCGGGTCTGACAAACCCCACCCATACGATTAGAGGTCAAGCAGGTGCAACATTTTCGTCAACGACTACACATTATCATGACTTGGTAATTCATGGCGGAAAGCAAACAAACAAAGACGGTTAGCTACGATTGTGAAAAACACTATTGTCTTGCTTATGTTATAGATTAGCTATATGTTACATTACACATTACTTACGCTATAACAACATAATTGTTTTTGTTTATTTAAAAACTCTTAAACTCACCAACCCTGTGTTGACACTTTAGTATTCTTTCCCGAGTAGTTGGCTTACAAGTGCATTTAGGAGCGCAACACGAGTCATTCATCATGCAAAAATATTTCATGACATTAATTAAGTTCTTAAAATATATATTATAGTTTTTGGGCACGTGTTTACGTATTCCCTTTCATACGTTATGGTTTTTGAAAATTTAAATTTATGTTTTCACAACAATTTGGATTAATAAACACTTAAATTTGTTTTGAAAATTCATATAGAAGTCGTTTAGAGTAACGAATGACTTGGATCCTTGTTTTTTCACACGCCTTGCGCTAAAAACTCCCCACGTGAATTTTAAGGGTGTGACATTAGCTTTATGATAGTTATGGGGGAATGGTAAATGAGTTCGATGTTGCTTTCAAGGCATGGATTTTATATGACTAAATGTGAATAAAGGTTGATGTATATAGTGACTAGGAAAGAACCTTGGTCCTTTTTCTCTTTTGGCTTTCAAATGTGATGGTTATATGGATGGGAAGACGATATTAAAATTTAGTAACTTGAGAGTATTTTACATACATATTTGTGATTAATGTATTACATCTGTGGTGTTAGCAATCGATTTTCAAATTGGATACAAGGAACCGAGCTTTTAAGGTTTAATTTATGATTTTATGTGACTTTAAGTAATGTTTATATGTGGTGTCAATTTTATTATTTTAATTGTATTCGGTAGTAATTATATATGTATGTGAATGGCATGCATGCGTGGAACCATGCATGAACGTGATCCCTTTTTTATATATACTTGTGTATATTAAATATTGATTGAAGTTTGCTTGCATATTGATAAAATCATGTGCCACTATCACTTGTTGTAAATCAATTTTTTTTGTTTTAACCAATCACTAATGTTCGTGTTTGTTTGAATAACTAGAAACATGATCACAAGTCCCTTATATCACATAATGCATGCCATGAATTGTTTTGGACTTGCTATTATGTAATGACCCAATAATTAGAAATTAAGTCTTTTTATTCATAAAGGTAATGAAATTGTGATTAGAGTTAGCACGGAATTGACATTAAATTGACGCTTATCACAATATATGCATACATATACATATATACATATATACATATATATACATATATACATCTATATATATTATATGTGTTTGTCTATGTGTTTTATTTGGGATCAAAGATTTAATTAACCCACCCATTAACATGTTGCCAGATACAATTGACACCACAAATCTAAAGCTTGATAAGTAATTAAACATGTTACACATTTAGTGCATTACTACGAAATTAAGTTAAAATTTGTTATTTATGCATATAATAGATTCTCGGTTTTAATATATACCTATGATATAAAAATCGACTAGCTTTTCATCGTTGTAGCACTTTATTGATCAATTCTAAAATCAATTTGCTAAGGAGGTTTAGATAGAAGGATGTCACAAAAATAGAGATGGAGATAACAAAGAAGAAAATTAAGGTATTGAAGAAGTGAATGATAACAACAGAAAAATAGTGAGAAAGATGCGATGACAGTTTGGAAAAGACGGCCAGGTACCAAAGGTGAAAAAGGAGGTGTATTCTCATGTGTTCGACAAGAGAATATCGTGTAGACATTTAATAGGATGATGACGGTGATGATAATGTAGAAACACGAGTGATAGATGCAAAAATAAATTCAAAACCACCAATAATTTCCTAATGCAATGTACCGTATAGCTAAATACTTTGTACACATTTTTAATTAAATGTTATTTTGATTCTATCCTACACATATATGTGTGAGGGTAGGTAGGTATGCGTCAACGTACTTATTTTTATATAGATATGTATGCATGTATAGGTTCATTCGAGAACCATAATAAACCTAAAAACAATAGAACTAAGCTAGACTCATACGAAACAAAAAAGATAAAAGGATCAAAATCATGCACTCCCCAATGAATAACTTTAAACCACGATAAATAGATTGTTTGCACATTGAAATGTGTATCTTCACATGCCAACAAAATTATAAATTTTAACAAAAATAACCATAATCCTTTAAGATGTTCAAAACCTTAGTTAATCTTTAAAAAAATCGATTACATTTGTCAAATATCAATAACCAAAATTTAACTTAACTCTAAATAATATGTAATTATTTTCATGTCTTAACATCCCAAAGTAGTTGAACTGGTTCTAATTCTTTTTAGTTCTCAATTTAACTTGTCTTATATGAGAAATTTCATTTGAGTATTACAGAAACTTGGAGATTAGAAAATAAATTTATATCTTTATCTATAAAAACTGTATTAAGATTCGATAGTAACCCTTTAACATGAGTGGACCCAATCTTAAAAGAAGGGGTTCATCGCACCCATGAATCCTTTTTTCTCATAACTAACGTTTGATACGTAAGAATAAGCGGTTGAATGGAATAAACCATTAAAAATGAATGAATAAAAACATTTTTGGTTAGTGAAAGTAATGAAATAAATCATTACATAATTGATTTCATTTCTTTAAATTCATTACATCCACTCCACCTCTCTTCCTTTATTTTTCATTCCATCCCTTCTTCCATCATTAGTCACCAACACTACCCACTCACCCGCCATAATAGCCACCACCGGCCACCAAGATTGATTGTCACCGGCCACCAACATCATTAGTCACCAACACTATCCACTCACCCGCCATAATATCCACTCCAAATTTTACATGTTTCGATTGTAACAATTGTCTATTTTGGCCAATTATTCAACCAGTCTAATTTGCAATATTGTTTTTTCATTCCTATATCCAAACACCTCCTAATAAACTAGCCAAAACATATGTTTGATGCATATTATTTTAACAACTACATCAACTTTCTATACATCCCCTCTTATCAATTACTTCCTTCCTCATACTATACATACCAGTGCAATAAAGTGGTTTGAAATCTTACCAAAACAAGTACAAACTATATACAAATTGGTTCCGGAAATGAAATGAAACATTTTAGTGGAAGATAAAAGCAAAAGTAACTACCCCTTTTAACTACAACTCTTGCATCTTATGTCGACGTATCTAGATACGATAAAAAATTGTTAGCTTAGATCCACATAACAGCTACTCTTGATACCGCTAATTGGAAAGTCATGTTAACAACAAAACCTTAAATCAAATTTATTTGGGGGCCCTTGAATATGAGGGCTTGAAAGCAAGATGCTTCACCTAAAGAAAGCTAAGGCCGGCCCTGAAGGTAACAAGGCTATAATACGATGAAACCAACTAAGGTATTGTTTTGATTTAGAAAAATAAACAAACCAGCAAACTTCTATTTTGTTTTAATTATTTCCTACTCTAACTTGCTCATATTGTATAACTATTATGTACGTCCGTGAGGTTAACATACCTTTGTTAATTGTTATGGTTATAAAATATAATTTGATTATATCTTTTAACCAATTGACGTCCGAAAATTAAACCCAACAACTGAATATTTAATGGATACACAAAAAGACCATTGAAAATTTCGAACATCATTAGGAAAAAAGTTTTCTGCCATTACATTTCATTGCACTAAATCTTTAAAAAATTACAATGTAACAATGTAAATAAGAGAAAACGAGCCAAAATAAAATCTGAAGTCGTTAAGATTCAAGGTTTGGTCATTTTATTTAGGCCCCCTTGAACATAAAAAGGTGTTATTAACTTGTGGAGATCAAAGTCTTCAAGTGGTGACGTAGGACCCAAAAGGATCCAACGGTGAGGGGTGTTTGATCTCAGTGGCCCAAACTTGAAAAAGAAGAGAGCATGCCATGGGTGACGTTGTTTTCATGGGGCATGAGAGAGCACGTGCGTTAAGAGTCGTAGGCTGTGTGCTGTTCACTCTTTCTCGTGATGTTTACACGTGGCCTACGTGACTTTTTGGGCCCACACCAAACAAATTTCACATCATACGCCCATTTCAACTCTACATCTCCACGTCATCTTTCACGGTTTCACCCTTTAAAATGATTATTATATTTAACTAGACTCTGTTAATTCTATTATCAATTACTAATGCAGCTTTTCTTTATGTTTTTCATTACGGAAACTTGAAGATGAGTACCTCAATTTTGATTCCCGATTATGATTAATGTATGTTGGTTGATCATAATAATGGTTGGAATTCGATTATTTCTCCCAGACTCAAAATGTTAAAACTGATAAAAAATGATCGGTGCATTTTATATACACCTCTGCATAACATAATTTTTAAATTCATTGTTATGTTTATGTTACACTTTTATATTTTGTAGGTTGTGAAAAAATATAAATTTTGATTAACTTAGTGCAGCTATGCGCTCCGCTGCAGGGTGTTGGGAGTCAAACTAAAAGATAAACAATAACATGTCCAAAAAGAGTCAAACGTGTTGTACATCAACGATAAAAAAGTTTAAAGTTTAATCATTGAAAAGGTCGTGTACAAAAAGATAACTAACAAGTGTTTACATCTAATAATACTTTTTTAAAAATAAAGTTAAAAATAACACAATATAGGGTCAAAGAAATAATAAGCTAACTGAATATATAAGATTATAGTTATCAATATAATATGAAAATTAAAAAGAAGAAAATTTTTGATAACATAAAAACATCACATAGCCTATTTATTAAGAAAAAAAGTAACCAACGTGTGTGATCAAAACAAAGCAACGTGTATTAATCCTGTGTCAACTCTCAAGTGTATTACTTTTGTTTTTATACTTGAAACACATGATATGTATTTTGTAAAATTTTAGTATTTATATAATGGATGATCGAAGTTCTTAAGTTCAAATAGTTCAAAAGAGCGATAATAAAAAAAATCTTAAGTTTCAACTCTCAAGTGTTTGTTGGAGACTGGGAGTCCAACAATATCAAGTTAAAAAGCAAAACTAAAATCAAAGTGGGCTGGTTTGACATTTAATTGGGCTTCATCCAAAAGTAGAAGAAGGGTTAGTCAATACTCAATAGTCATTGATTAAAAATTATTAAAATTTGTCATTACGTTATCAAATTGTTTTAATATTTAAATCTAATTTCGAATTATTTTCTTTTTTATTTACTACTGTGAAGATTTTTTAATTCACATCATCTTGGAGCACATCAAACAGAATATCAAAAGTATACCAATAGAATCAAATAAAAGCAAAATTAGGATCAAAACTTCATAAGTTAGGCTTACAGTAATTAAATAATTCTATAGTTACTGTAGTGACCCAACAGAAAAATTTTAACAGAATAAAAAGCTCAGGTCAGAAAGCTTTTATTAAAATTCAAGGAATTACAGGTGATGAGAAAATAGCAGAATATAAGGCGAAGAAGACGACTAACAAACTTTTGAAATTTTCGATACGGCCAATGGCCTTGATTTCCTTTATTAAAAGCATGAATATGCCTTTTTGCTGACTCGACTTCACACGTAGTCATTTAGTAAAACGGATATTTTCTTTGCTCTTCCACTCTTTTTTCATTATTTGGGCTTCTAACTTTGTTTGTGCTTGTAACTTCATTTGATTTAATGGCTGGATTACTTCATTGGGCTTTTCAATATTAATAACAACATTACAATTTACTACCCCCTCCCCCCTCTCTTCAATTTCACCTTCTCCATAAGGTGGAAAGCTGGATAGGATTGTTGAATTTTCAATGATTATTCTCATTTGGTCTCATTAACCGAAAGTGTCTCCCACTGGATTAAACACTAGTAAACCGGTTTCCAGCCCATATAAACATGTGAGTATCTAAGAATTTTGAGTGCTGAAAGACTAATGTAGCAGTAGAGTCTACGAGATAAAGTGAAGTGACTTGATTTTCTGAAATGCCAACACATTTGCGTAGCACATATACAAGAATAAATTGAGTGAATCTTAGCCGACTTTAGCATGGCGAACTAAGCTACTATGCCCACTTTCTCAATAACTTGGCATGGACTGAAAAACTGTAGACCTAATTTGTGATGTCGATCTAAAAAAATGGATGATGATCCTTGGCAGTATGATTGTAGTCTAACAATAACCCAATCGTTAAGTTCAAACTGCAGATCCCTTCGAGATCTTCTGCCACCGCCTTCATACGTGTCTGGGTTGTAATCAGGTTAATTTTACGAAGACATAGTAATTCATCTCATTTCAACAGCTATGATTCGACTAAGTAATTGCCACTAAAGTCTCGTATATAACGACTAATGGTTGGTGATTTCTGTCCATGCATGACCTCGAAAGGGGACATCTTGGCTGAAGTTTGGTAGGAGGTCTTATACCAATATTTAGCCCAAGGAAGAAAATGTAAGCATTCTTTCGAGTAATCCATAACATACATCTCAGAACGTTTCCAAACATTTGTTAAGAGCTATAGATTGTTCATCGGATTACAGATGATAGGCGGTACCAAAAGAAAGGGTGGTGCATTGTAGGTGGTGAAGTTCCTTCCAAAATTCTATCATGAATGGAGGATCGCAGTCACTTACACTGTCAAATTGGGACGCCTTGGAGTTGGAAAATTTAACAAACCAGAACTGCAGCCACACATTCGCCGGAATAAGAAATTGGAAGACTAGTAAAATGACCATACTTGGAAAGTTTATCCACCACCACCGGAATAAATAGGATGATTTAGCTTGTTGACAAACTTGGCATTGAGTAAAAACAGCCTGGACGTCCTTGCACGTGTTTTTCCAATAAAAATTAAAAGCTAGATGTCCGTACTTGCGTGTAATACCCGTGTGGCCACCCATGACAGAACAATGATCCTTGGTTAGAATTTGTGTACAAAGGCTATCATTTGAAGGAATGACTAACCCACTATGACAAAATAGGATTCTATCTCTAAGTTTGATCTCGAGAACAAGTTAAGGATTATCTATACACGGTTGCTAAAAGTACAAGTAGTGACAGAGCTTGAACCATACCATAAGGGGCAGGGGTGAAAACTATTTTATTGGGTGAACTCTAAAGCCAAAAATTTACACTATCATGTGACAAAATATCCTCACTAAGCTTTGCCAATAGGTCCATGAGATATGGGTCTGTTTGATTGGTTATGTGAATAGTTACGCTAAGATAAGTTTGCTGAGTGGTTAGAGCAAACAAGCAAGCATTCGGTACATGAGATAAGGTGTTTCCAGCCCCGTTACTTTTACGAGGTCGATATAAAATCTCAAAATCAAACCCAAGGAGTTTGTATAACCACTTATGTTGTTCAGGGGTTTGAATTACCTAGTCTTGAAGATTTTAAGCGGTCCTTAATCCATGATAATAGTAAAATGTCAACCTATTAGATAATGTAGCCATTTAGCCACTACTTGGATGATGGCAAACATCTCCCGATAATAAAACAAGGCATCCTGCATGCATGGACATATATATGCTGGCTATAATAGGTTAGTGGGTGTTTGTGTTATGATTGAAAAGCTCCAACGCCACTTCCAGAGTCATTCGTCTCAATAGTGAATGGTTTTGAGAAATCTGGAAGCCCAAGAATAGGTGTGAAGCTTAAGACTTCTTTGAGGTTATAAAAGGCATCAGTTGCATTCACCTTACAGTGAAACTTGTCTTTCTGACGGAGATTCGATAATGGTTTGACGATTGAAGCAAAGTGTTTAGTAAAATGACAATAGTAACACGTAGGGCCAAGGAAGTTGTAAACATATTTAGGGGAGGAAGGTGTTGCCAAGAAATGATAGCCTCTATCTTGGTTTTGCCAACGACAATCCCATTGACATAAATAATATATCCCAAGTAACTAATCATGGTTTGCACAAACAAGCACTTGGAATATATAGTGACTAAGTGATGATCCAATAGGGTTGAAGCACATGAAACAAATGACTTTCCTATGTTTTGCTATAAACCAAGATGTCATTAAACAAGACAAGGACGAATGATAAATGATAGGGCTGAAAGATATCATTTATAAGATGTTGAATTGTAGATGAGGTTACAGGACCATTTGAGGGGGTTGGTCACATACAAAACAACACACAATCAGGAAAGTTGATTTAGAACACTTAACATATAAAATAGAGAACTGCCAACCAGTCACCTTAATACTAAGTAGCACAAGTATTAAAAAGATAGAACATGAACAATTAACACAAGTGTTTGGTTTTCAAGAATGATGTTTATTGATCTCAAGTTCCTTACAAGTGTTTACTAAGCATAAAGGATTAAAGATTACAAAGGGACCTGAGATACTTTATACTATATCCTACACCTGGCCATACTTTGAGTGCCAGTTGGATACATAATCTAGAAAACAACAAAATCAATGTAGAGTCAAAATACATATTGCCTTTTGACTAGTGACTATGACATGCCATATCTCACATCCTAATATATTACAAAAAGGATAAAAATACATAAAGTAGAAAGTAGCAGACTCAAGACCTCAATGTACAGTTTACCAAAACCATAGACCTTTCACCAACTTGTGAAAGTTGGTGAGTCAATCAGAGTTGCTACGGAAAGGTAGTCCAGCTTTATGGTAAAAGGTACATCAGATAAAGCATGTACTCAAAAGTATTCGGAAGAAATCTGTCTTCATAAACTGGCTTTGGAAGACTTTGTCTCTGAAGTTTTGGAAGACTCTATGTTTGGCTTCGAAGGATATTGGTATTGGCTTCGGAAGATTTCATACTTAGAATGTTTCTAATGAAGTGAACGAACTTCCGAAGCATTCTACTTTAGCACTTGATGCATGCATGCTGGACAGACTGTTTGGATATTTTGGGTTGCATCAGCCTTATATGAGTCCTTACAAACTCCCCATAGGCTGATGATACCAAAACATTTAAACACTTCAAATGTTGATAGTCCTCATCATGATAATGACCATACCTTTCTTCATGAGATGGTCAGGATCATTAAGACTTTAAAAATATGTTCTGATCTCAAAGAGATCATGCAAAGGTAAATTGAACATGTCTTTCCATGTGTAGACATCTTTAGAACCTTGATCTCTGATGAGATGCCATCTTTCTAGATTAGTAGAGTAAGTCTAGGACAAGATGGGTCTTCCTAATGCCAGAGGAGCTACTTGGATTGGAGTTGGTGAAGCTTCCTCTTGTTGCACATTCTCAAGATGTTCTGACTCATCTTGAGATTTGGAGATGGATGCCTATTTCTTCTTCTTCTTAGACTTTGGTTTAGAAGCCATCCTTTATCTGCTCTTTGAACTTTTTAACTAAGAAGACTGGCCTGCAGCACCTTGTTGATCATCTTTGTCTTTCTTAGTTAGGTCTTTCTCTCTCAGAGGTTCAGATTGAGAGGGAACAAAACCCTGTTGTGGATAAGAAGATGAAGCTTGCTAAGACTCAGTAGGAGGTCCAGGCTGTGTTGTCTCAAAAGATTGAACCTTAACCTCCACTTCTTGAGGGACCTAACTCGGTAGGGAGTGTAAGTCAACAAGTTCTCCTCTTTTGATCTTCTACTTGATCACCCTAATGTGCTCATCCATAGTGGATAAAGACATATGGCCAAGTCTCCTTCTTGAGAATCCATACAACTTTAAGAAGCTCATCATTCCCTGCCTATCAGCAGACTTGTTCATACTTTTTTGGATGATGGCTTTTGACTTTGTAGCCTCTTCCCTCATCTTTCTTTTTTTTGTCTTTTTTTCTTTGAGTACTTCAAGTTCAAGCTGGTTAAGTTACTCAATCTCAATGTACTCAAATGACAAAGGAAGAAGTGCATCTGCCTGAAATAGGCATGTGGCACTCAGGTAGTTGATCATGTTGATCCTATCAGTTTCTTTGTCTACATGAGGTTCTTGTGGAGCCACAACCTCTTGTACAGGGCTTTCTTGAACTGGTGAAAGGGTAGGAGCATGTTTATAGAGCCTTTTAGTCTCTTTTCTTCCTTAACCTAAAGAAGCAATCTTACATCCTCTACCCCCTTCCTTTCTCTTGACATTTCCATGTCATCCAGTTCATTTAATTCCTCTAAGAGGAGGGAAGTGAGATTATCAATATCATGGTTTCTGGTGTGTAAGTAAGCAATCCTAACTACCCTCACCTCATCATTTTGAATGTTTATCTGGGAGCAGCCCTAATTGCAGCTTCCACATGAAGCCAACAAACCCATTAGAGGAACTTTCTGCCTTTAGCTTCCTTTTCCTCTCTCTCTCTCTCTCTCTCTCTCTCTCTCTCCTTCTCAATCTCCTTAGGAGTTAGTTTCCTTTTCCCTTTATCACTCACAAACCTTTGTGACTCAGGGTGGAGAGAGCCTTGGCCTTTATTGCTTGGTGTAGCATCCAAGATCTATCTAGAGAGAGGTTAAGATACACCTTCACCAGTAGGTGCCTCATCAAGGGAATGGACTTCTGAAGCAGTTGTAGGTGTGACAGGGCTCTCAGTTCAATCACTGGGCCTTCAGTCAAGGTTTTCCCTTTAAAGCTAATCTTAGTGTCTGCCTCAACATCCAGTTGACCAATGACATTGCCTGATTGCCTCTGTCTCCTTCTGAGGCTGAACTCTGTAGTAATCGTATTATGAATCCTTTGAGCCCACTTGTCAGCTTGTCTAGTTGGCTTGTATTGATAAGTGGCATGTTGATATGGTCAAGACCTTCATAGTAGTTCAAAGTCTGAAAATTGAAGACTTCTTGTTGCCCTTGAACTCTTTGAAAAATAAGGGCTCTTCTGTTAGCATCATACATCCACCCTATGATGTATTTGGAAGTTCCTTGAGTTGGAGATGACACAGCCCTTGGATTACCTTCCTCAAAAAGACTTTAAATGAAGGAGTCTATAGAGTCCACATCAATGTGAACTTAAGAAAGTTGGTTTGGAAGAAAATTGTCCTTGAAAACGTATAAGTGCCTAAGGTTTGGAAGAGATTTCAAAAATTTCTTCCGAAGAAAAATTACTTGACTAGTTATATGTTTTAAAGGCATAAGTTTCTTCCGAAGGTAAGAGCATATCTTCCGAAGAATCAAAATTTTTCAAATTTCTAAGGAAAGACTTCAAAAAAGTTTTATCCAAAGAAAATAAGAGCTTATGAAAGTGATAAACTAGACAACTTAGGACACACAGATTTTAAGAAATAATAAGAATTAGTTTTAA
>BJCM01000455.1:0-13592 GCA_018326385.1 Flaveria bidentis | reverse complement strand
AAGCACGAACCGACGCTGTATCTTGACGTGAACTTGAAGCCATTACCTAAAATAATTACAATCAGTAACAAAATAAAATATATACTAAACTAAATTTTATAATAATAGTAATAAACTAACCTTTATTTTAAAAATAAAATAATGAAATGGTGAATATGTTGATAAATGTAAATTTCGTAGATAGAATTGAGAAGATGAGGAAGATGGTGAAGGAATGGATAGAGGTATGGAAGTGAAGAAAGGTGAAGAAGATGAGCTTTTAAATTGAAGGAATGGTTCAGATGAGTGGAAACAAATCGAGTTTTGAATTGTCAAATCAATAAAAAAGTAAACGACCGTTTACTATAAAGTAAACGACCGTTTACAGTAAAAAAAACGATCGTTTGTATGTAACTAAACGACCGTTTGCAGAAACAATAAACGACCGTTTACAGCGGCATAAACGACTGTTTGCAGCTTTGAATACGACCGTTTACAAGGAATTGTCAAATCAGATGGTGTGTGAAACACAATGCCCAAAAATATAAATATATAATAGTGGTGAATGAGTGAAGTAAGATGATAGCACCTTTAGCAATTAATTAAACAAAAAATAATTAAAAAGATTCAACTAAAACCAACGACAATAATAATAATAATACTCTTACTACTAATAATAATAATAATATATCCCCTTTTGCTTTTTCCCACGACCTGCCATGCCATAACATATATGTAGGATAAGATTCTTCAAGACAACTCATTTTAGCTCATAACCGATGAATATTGGTGTGATTTGCATAGGCTTTTTCTTTAATTTTGTGTTACAATTATTAGGATAATATGTAATGTGTGTGAAGTTATTCACGCGTATACACTACAAATGTGTCATTTATGTGTATTTTTTTATATATATTTGTATAATAAGAAGCAACATTTTATCAAGTTTTATGTAATTATAAACGCGAAAATGATACTACATTTATTTATGGGGAAAAGATATAATCACGCTTACACATGTGTATAAACATGTGTAGAAACGAGCTCTCTTATAGAAAAAAAAGTTGTTGCTTTAAGGCTTAGGGCCCTGAACCTTGGATCCTGCCAGGGGCTGCCGCCCTTTGGACTTCGTTCCTAGGGGCACTATCCCCAGATCTCTGTTGCTTAGGGACTTCGCTCTTAAAAAAGTTTTCAATATCGAATATCATAATAAACTCAAACAAGCGTGCACTCCGCACCTCCTAACTTGTTTAATGGATATTATGATCACATTAGTCATTAGTCAATTTAATTACACTAATATCTAACAAAACCCTAAACTTGTAAACGTCAAATTATACATAAAAAGATCACCGTTGTTGAATAAGAAAAAGACAATAAATTTTTACTTCACTTTAAAACTCAACTCTAAAAGGATTAAACTTTTATGATGGTTACTCATTAATGTACAGTTAAATATATCCAAAAAATATATACAAGTGTTTTCACAGTTATCTCTAAACATTTGTTTGCTTTTATTTAGTTTGAAAATCTTCTCTTTTAGTTATAAGCATGATTGATGCTTATAAGTGTTTATTTATTAGATATTTATTGTAGGCTAAATATATTCACATTCTATTTGTTAAAGAAGGCTGACATTCATCACCTATAAGAATACAAAACTTATAAAACCACTTTGTTACATCAAATTTCTCACACTTCAATTCACGTGACAATTATATGTGTAACAAAAATAATGGTTACATATTTTGTTTTCAATTTAATAACTTTTATGCTTTTATACGATTATTATTTATATCAATATTAATAACCTTTGAGGCAATCACTATATAATAATCGTGTATGTATGCATATCATGTGCACATCATTCATGGTATTCTCAAACATGAATATAGACAAATTTGAAAGGAATAAATAAGGTGAAATAGCGTGAAGTAATGTCAGTTATGGGTGGAAGTGTGGAACGGTGATATTAATATTATTATCATATCTTATAATACATAATTGGAATGTAGCAAAATAAATAATAGAAACATTGTAGTAGGTTATGAGTCACAAGACCCGTCTTGTTTATTGGTATATATAATAACTTGTTTATTGTTTATTTTTTATTTTATTGGTTTACTATAAATTATTATTTGATTTTCAAAATATATAATAACTTATTTACGTCTTCAATAGTCATCCTTGTGAATAAATAATGATCTCTCTAATCAAACAATTATGATTATGAGTTTAAGTCTAACAAAATGCATGTGTGATGATTTTAAAAATTAAATTTAAAAAGTATGTGTTCGTAGGTCAGAAAAATAAAAATAACTTACTTTTATACAATCAAATAAGAGTGTTTTTGATACTTGAATTGACTCACTTTGATAAAGTTCGGGGATATACATAATCACATTACAATTTGATGTACACAACTTTACAGTACATTTCATGCAAGAAGACGTTTTTTCACAAATAAACTCACAACCTTAAACTTAAAATACAACAAACTTATTAGTTGTTATGAGCAAACCTACTTTACAATTTAACATACGTAAAAACATTCATAGTCCATTCTGTAAAATCATGTGAGTGAAAGTTTCTAAATTATATGGAATGGTTTAAGTGGTTGTGAGTGGAGAAGAGAAAAAATATTACTGTTTATTTTTAAATTTAAGGATTTACTGTTTAACCATCATAAATTTTTTTAAATATTTTTAAAGTGATTGTAAGTGAAAAAGAAAGAAAATATAATGAAAAAGATATAAATATATATTATTTAATCAAAAAGAGATAGAATAAACGATGCTTTTTAACGTAATAATAAAAATAAAAATAAAAAATAAGACCGAGTGATCTAACATTACTCTAGAGTCTACACTTTATACATAATACTATTAATCATATTTAAATCAAAACCCTTAAGCATACAAAACACCAAACTTTTTTAACTATTTAAAGTTATACTCTTATTTTATACAATTAAATATCCAATAAATAAATAATAAAAGTTGTACCTTATAGTACGCCTACCTGTACCTCCTAACCCCCCACCTCCACCCCTATCCCTTTTTATACTCCCATTTGCACACACTCACCTCATCATCATCTCAAACCGACAACCTTAAAACTCAACCTTTAATCTTAACCATGAAGAAACTCATTCGCCGTCTCTCTCGAGTCGCCGATTCATCTCACTACTCACTCCTACGATCAGACTCTCGATTCTCCCCCCGGGCCCGGATCCCAAAACCCCACCGATCCGGTGGGGCAGTTGTCCCACAGGGACACCTGCCGGTGTACGTCGGCGATGAGATGGAACGGTTCATCGTCAGCGCCGACGTACTCAACCACCCGATATTTATCAATCTTCTCAATAAATCAGCTCAGGAGTACGGGTACGAGCAAAAAGGGGTGCTTCGTATCCCGTGTCATGTCCTTCTGTTCGAACAAGTACTTGAAATCGTCAGGCTTGGTCAAGAAGCCACTTATGAGCAACTCGAGATTCTCCTCGACGATTAGTATATACGATGACAGATAGGTTTTTTTTATTTGGTCTGTAAATATCGACTTTCATGTGTAAATTGTTCATGAGGCTGATAATCTAGTGTTTTTTATAAGGCTCTTGCTTTGTTTAATTAGTTAACTAATTTAATTAAATTGATTGCAGTTCTTTTGGGTTTAGTTAACATAGTTGTTTGCATCTTGTTTGGAAGTTACATGTTTTTGAGTTGTAATCATTATGAGAAATAACGTGGTGTTAATAATGGATATTGGAAAGAAGATTAAATAAAAGTTTTTTTTGTTTTGCAGTTAAAAGAATAAAGAAAAAGCTTTTTTTTTGTTTTTATTCTTAAATTGGTATGTTGCGCCATGTGCTTGGTTTATTATATGTTTTATCTAAATTTACGTTTACAGTTTATTTTTTGGGAGTTATGTAAACTTAAAGCATGTTTGTAATTATGTTATGGGTACTCAAAGGACCCATTGTTGTAAATTTGATCGGTCAAACTCAATACGAACTTAAAAATCATGATTCAGATGTATAATTTTGAACACGACACGTGTATATATTAAAAATCGTGATTCAGATGTATAATTTTGAACACGACACGTGTATATATGTGTTGATACAAACGCAATCTAATTTATGCAATCTAGTTTTAAATTTTGTTGCATCTTGATTTAATAAATAAAAATTAAACCAAATAATATGTGTTACGTTTATTTCTCTTTTTAACTTTTATATTTTGATATAAAATGTCTGATATCTCACATGATTTCTTAAAGTTCTAAAAGTAAAAGGGACAACTTTTACACAATTTGTTTAGACTTAACTCAAGCCCGTAGTATTATTTTGTGTTCTATTACGAGTTCACGCACTTAATCATGTTAAGATACAATTAGTCAAAAATAATAATCTAAAATTAGTTTAAAGTGGAGGACTTTACCCCACTAAGATAAAGAGATGGAAAAAACTGGTTTGGAAACTGATACGATAATCTGACTCAAGCCGACCCAGCCACCAAATAGGTTCACTCCAACCCAACCCTAAAGTGGCCCGATTTTAACATGGTTTTATACTAGATCATTTCCTTCATTTAAACTGTTTTCAACCCAAACTGATAAAAAAACCAGCTTTGACTTTTGTTCACCACCCGATTTCAATTAGGTTCGTACATCTCTACGACTAAGATAACCCCACATTCGTCCATTCTCACGTGCCCAATTAACCTCTCAAAATGTGGTTCCATATACACTCATCTAGCAACACAAGACATATATATAATAATAGAATATAGTAAATTATACTTTTCGTATTTTAGTTTTGTACAAATTTCAAATTTCATACTTAAACTAAAGAAATTATAGTAAACATCATTTATATTTAAGAAATCTTGCACGTTGTCATTTCCTTTAAGAGATGTTAATTTTGTCCGTTAAATCTGATCATGTGCATTGCATTTGAAGTTAAATTGATATTTTTACCCCTATTACAAAAACCCCATCTCACCCACCCCTTCTTTTTAATTTTGTCCGTTAAGTCTAAAAGTTTTTTCTAGATTTGCCACCGCGAGCAAGGCAAGTCCTACAACGTGGCATGTGTTCAGTATAGTTTTTTTTAACGTCAACTAATCTTGATTAATACAAATACAAAAACTCACAAAAGTAAACACAAAATAGAAGATGGTGTGGTGGTTTGCATTATTTATGGTAACAAGTCGTCTCCTTTATTTATTTTTATTTTTTATGCATGCCTTTATTCATGTTAAAATGTTTAGTTTTAATGTTTTATAACCGCTCATTTGTTATACTATGTCTTTTAAATAGTATCAACAAAGTGGTTTGAAGTGGAGTAGTTTGAGCTCTCTTCTTTAAACCAATTTACGTGAGTTGGATTTTTGCAGGTTACACTTCTTTTTTATATTGGGTTTTTCGGTTTGTTCTTTTTTTTTCTTATATTATTCTTTTAAATTGTGGTTTTTAATTATTACGCCGCAACGTGTAAGAAATAATATTATTTTCTACCTAAAATTTTATATCGAACCTTACGCCACAACTTCATATATCTTTTATATATCTTTTATGTATTTAATGAAGCATTTAAACGTGTTGCGTCGTTCAGGTTTAATTACTAGTTATTTTTAAACAGCATGCTCATGATTATTATATTTTGTATTTTATTATTTTTTATCTATTATATATTGAATTTTATTTTTGCATATATCTTGGTGGGCTCTTGAACTTGAAATGGGCCTAAAAAGTTGTTGGGCTTCTGGGGTGGAACTAGGCTTGTTAGGCTAAGACCTAGAAGAACTAGAAGGCTTTGATCGGGTAGACTCAGACGCAAGCTTGATCGTAAAGACTAAAGGAACTCATGTGGTAGTGGCTCTAGTACATGTCGATGATATAAACATCACGGGTGATTTAGTCGATGAGATATGCCGACTTAAAGAGAAGTTAAACACACGATTCTGAATGAAAGATCTTGGAAAGCTAATGCATTTTCTCGTGTTGGAGTTGGATTATGGGAACAAAAGCATTGTTCTACATCAACAAAAATACCCCATTGACATGTTAGTCATGTTTAACATGTGGGTTTCTAGAGTGGTTGTCACCCTAATTGATGTCATTGCTAAGTTGTACCTAGACGATTGGAAAAGGAAGTTGAAGACTAGACGAAATATTGAAAAATTGTGGGTGGCCTCGTTTATTTAACTTCAACAAGACCCGACATAGAGTTTGTTGTTGGTGTCTTGAGCTGGTATATGCGAAATCCAAGGGAACCACACATGTTTGTTGCTCGACGAGTGCTTAGATACAAAAAAGTAACTATTGGACTTGGAGTAGAGTTCAAGAATGAGCAAGAAATCGAGTTCCAGGGTTATCGTGATGCAGATTATGCATGTGATCCTGTTTGTCGTTGATCTACAACCGTGTACATATTTTTAATTTGGTCTGAGTGTAGTATCATGATATAGACATATAGTAAGAGCAACTAGGTATTTATGATAAGTAGGGTGATCACAAAGTCTAGGGAATAAATGGGTTAAGAGTGGTGATTATGATAATTCGTCGGTTAAATTAATTGTTAGGAGCCTATCTTATTTTTCAAGTTTTATGGTTGTTCGTATTGTGAATAGATTAGGATTATTTTTTTGTTTAAGTTGTTCATGTTCTTTAAATCTCAAAAAAGTCGATCAAGTTTAGATTAAAATGTACGTGATTTACCAGATATTTGATTTCTCAGTTTAAAATTATTTGACTTTAATATTTTTATTGGAGATCAAAGATCTACAACTTACCGTGTCTATAAACCTTTTCAAGGTGCAGTTTTATTTGAAAGCCACAATGTAGAAGCCAAGAACCGAAAATTTCCGAAGGTGAGCACAATCGGACAATGATCAGAAAATTCTCATAGTCGAGCGTATAGCTTTGCGCCATCTAGAGAGAGTAGTTGCAAACTAAGATGTAGTAAACTGTCATGCAAAACTTATGTCTATATGTGGCAATCATGACACATTTTTAAGAAATTGATTTTGGACATTTTTATCACTACTAGTCGTGGTGAAAACAAATATAAGAGGAAAACTAAATAGACCCATTTCAACCCGATTTCATTGTAAGCACCAAAACTAAAATGATATATTTTTGCCCTTAAAACGGTCGGTTTTGATCTGAACACACTTTGCGATATGTTACCTAACCAATTAGACCAAACTATTTTCCCCTACTTGTTACCAAAACTCAAATATGAGAATCTAACCTAAAAAAATCACCAAATATGATTGACAGAGTGTTTTGTACTTATGATAAGGCTAGAATCTCCCATATAACTTTCTTTTGTTCAGAATGTGTTGTGGTATATTAGACAATGCCCATGATCATATTGGAACCATGAACCACAACCCAACAATTAACCTTTAGTGGACAACTTTGATACCATTTCCATGACTCTAGTAAATCACTTGGTCTCCTTGACTCCATTTCCTTACTCTAGCAGTTCTAACTTCAAATTACAAACGGCTTCTCGCGCTGCAATCAACCAGAACCACCATCTTGTCAGTGATCCTCCCGATCCAAATCCTAAGTGGTCTACTATACGTACACCACCCATACATATCATACAGGCCGTATGATATTTGTTATACTAGCCATATGAGCTTGTCATTGGTGTGTCATATTACATCTGTCAAACTCCAGTAAGTTGTATGGTACATGTATAACATTATGATGTGGTCGTATAACACCTCATAAGGCCTGTATGACATGTCAACAGTGTCCCTTTAAGTTTTATGTCAGATCAATCAGCCACTTTTGTGATTATCACCACTCCCAAACAAAATCCATCAACTGATAGAATCAAAATGTTAACTTCATCTGCTCATAATTCTTCAGGTATTTTATTATCGAAGAGAAAATTCATTCTGAAAAGGACAATATATATTAAGATCGTGAACCACTCGTCCGTGTTTGGGAACACAACAACAGGACCTTAAATTTATGATGAAGCATCTACAACAAACTCATGTTCTTGTTTACACACTCACTTAACGATAAGCATGGTGAGGTGCGACTAAAAAAATCATATCAGACATTAGAATTATGTCTTACACAGAGACAGCTGCAACTGCTTCATCAAGAGCATCAACTCCAGGAAGTATCTTGCCTTCCAATAACTCCAAACTTGCACCGCCACCCGTTGAGATGTGACTCATGACATCCGCCACTCCAACTTTCTCTACTGCAGCCACGGAATCACCACCTCCGATGATTGTAGTCACCCCCTTTCCACTTAGGTCAGCTAGCTTCTTTGCAACCGCCTGCAGTTCACAATCAAATGTACAATTGCATCATTCGTAACTTCAAATGCGATTTCAGAACTAAAAGTTGAATGAGATAAATGTCACACACCTCGGTTCCAACTGCAAATTTGTCAAACTCAAACACCCCCATAGGTCCATTCCAGATTACGGTTTTGGTGGTCTCCAAAGCATCGTTAAATGTCTTGACAGAATCTGGACCAATATCTAACCCCATCCAACCATCTGGGATGGCAGATGCTGGCACAACCTGCATAACCATAACAAAATATTACTTCTTGATCTGATTTCTAACGGGTATGATGAAAACTTTCATAATGAAGAAGAAATAAGCAACCTTGCTGTTTGCATCTGGTGCAAACTTATCAGCAACCACCACGTCGGTTGGTAATAATAGGGATACACCTTTAGCTTTGGCCTTTTCAAGGAGTGTGGTTGCAAGATCAAGTTTGTCTTCTTCCACCAACGAAGATCCTACTGATAACCCTTGTGCCTTGTAGAATGTGAAGATCATACCACCACCCAAAAGCAATATGTCACATTTTTCCAAAAGGGATTCGATAACGCCAATCTTGGATGAGACCTTTGAACCACCAACAATGGCAGCAAATGGCCTCTTTGGGTTTGAAACAGCCCCATCAAGGTAATCTAATTCCTACATCATATACAAACCAGTTGTACTCATTGCTCGAATGGTTGAAATGGATTATAAGAGCTAATAAAGATGGTTATCAAACCTTCTGCAAAAGGAAACCAGCAACAGATGGTTTTAGGTATTTTGTGACTCCCTCAGTGGAGGCATGGGCTCTGTGTGCGGTTCCAAAAGCGTCATTTACGTAAAGATCTGCAAATGATGCAAGTTTCTCGGCAAATCCTGGGTCGTTCTTTTCTTCCTCTTTGTAAAATCTCACATTTTCAAGGAGAAGAACACCGCCTTCAGGAAGTGAAGCCACCAACTTCTCAACCTCCGGACCAATACAGTCATCAGCCTTCACAACCTGTTTATCAGTGAAATTATAGCTCAGATATCTAAAACAACTATCTAAGTTCTAATGCTTTTAGCTGTTTGGGACAACAAAACTCAAGTTAAATAGATAACAAGTAATAGTTTTTTAGGATGATTTTGATAGAAAAACAAATGAACCAACTTTTATAAAATTTACATTTGGTGAGAAAAAATTCATTTATATTGGAATGCGAAGTCATTTAGCTCTGTTTGCTTTTCTTTCATCTTCTTCTGGAACATTAAGAAGTACCTCAACACCGATGAGTTCGGTTAGTCTGGGAACAAGAGGAGCAAGGCTGTACTTGGGAGTAACACCCTTTGGTCTACCCTGAAATTTTGTAAAAACTAAGAGATTAGAAAATAGGTAATTTATAAGACAACTAGTCCAAAAACGGAAAATCATAAAGCCCATTACCTCACTATTCAAAACCGCAAACCAAACATACGGTACAATTTAAAAACTTCTAAGCAAACTAACCAAAGATTCACTTTTCAGAAAAACCTGACTGTGAAACCAACCATCGACCGGTTTCATGGTTTTAACTGAACCATGAACATCCCAAACAGCCAGATCAAATACACTCGCCTAACAACACAAAACAGCATAATATGATCCACAAACTTCCCTAACTACATAACATACATATGAATTTGAAACCAAAT
Source organism: Flaveria bidentis (assembly GCA_018326385.1). Lineage (NCBI taxonomy): Eukaryota > Viridiplantae > Streptophyta > Magnoliopsida > Asterales > Asteraceae > Flaveria > Flaveria bidentis. Next base: position 3,632 of record BJCM01000455.1, on the reverse strand, counting down.
ACAAACCATGAAAATCCGTAACATTTCTCGACGAATCAGAGGCCATCATCGTCCTCATTACTCTTTTACCCAACGATCTAAAAGATAATAACTAACACCAAACAAGCCCATAAAAAAACCTAACAACACAAAACAGCATAATATGATCCACAATGCACATCTCCTGCTTTATCATCAATCAAGATAAATGCTCATAACACAGTATCACGGTCAGCTACCAAAAGGGTCTCTTAAAGTCTCAACATTTCTCACAGGCAAAACATCAAACACCTTATGTGCAAACCAAAAACGATCAAAACCAAACGAAACTCACAATCCTCGAGCCATAATCATAGCAATTAGAGAACAAAATCCCACATACCAAATGACTCGAACGATCAAAACCACACGAAACTCACAATCTTGAGGCATAACCAATGCAACTAAAGAACAAAATCCCACATACCAAATGACTCGAGAGGATAACTTTAGCCCCATTACTAATCAGATGCTTAATGGTGGGCACAGCAGCTCTAATCCTCGTATCATCAGTAATCTTCTGATTATCATCCAACGGCACATTCAAATCAGCTCTCACAAACACCTTCTTCCCCTTCAATTCCGCAGGCGACAGATCCCCAACGCTCTTCTTCGCCATCTGCACAACGGTGCTGATGGGTTTCGCCGTAATCGACCGGAGCTTCGTCGCCACGTTGCCGGAGAACACGGGGTCTGCGGCGGCGGCGGCGAAACCGAGGCGGCGGATGGAGGATCGGACGAAAGAAGAGTGGAGGCGGACGGTGGCGGTGCGGGTGGTGGCGGTAGATGCGGAAATGGTGGGGAGGAGGGAGAGAGATGAGGGTGATGGTGCTGACGCCATTGATGGAGGATTGAGTTGCAGAGATGGTGGTGTGAGTGAGTGAAGAAGAAGATGAAGATGTTGTTATTATTATTATTATTATATGGAGGTGAGTGGATTTAGGGATTGGATATGGAGGTTTTCCTTATCGTTGAGGAGAGGCCGAAGATGTTCGTCATTGGATATGTCGCTATTATTCAACGGCTTTTTTTTTGTGACGATCTGAACCGTTGGTATTGCGTTTGTAGCTGTAGTCATTTGAGTTTTTTATTAACTTTTATTTATCCTTCTCACAATCAATTTTTAATCCCCTCCTTCAACATCATCCTTCGTGAGCGGAGCTAAAGGCGGTGCGTTTTGAACAATCTTAGAGTGATTGAGTGAAGCATGTGAGTATGTGAGGTTTGGCAACTTTTTTTTTTTCAATTATGTTGTTACATTTGTTAAAGGATTCATGGTAGATTCATTATTTATTATGAGTCTGTATTATACTATATGTGATGGTTGTTAGTGTTTGTAAGTGAAAGAGAGTATAAATTTATAGGAATTGTACCGTGAGTTTCTATATTTAAGGAAACACATTACAATCTCTATAAATTTTTAAATATTAATAAAAATGATTGTGAGTGGTGGAAAGTATATATATAATGATAAAGATATTAAAAAGTATTATTCAATTGAAATAGATAGCAAAAAAGCAGAGTTTTTAGTGTAAACTAGTATTAAGCATTTCGCGTTGCCGCGGAGGACGTAAAAACATGTTAAGTAACATCAAAGACACGCCAACGTTAGTGACCATCAACCAAAATGTGAAACCAATGACACATCACTGTTAGGCGAAACACAAAACTTATAAAACAATAACTAAGTCGACTTTGGACTAGCGCGTTGCGACGGGACCGTTAAACGGAAAAAAGTAAATGTAAAAACATTACTACACACGTACACTACGGCATGTTTACTCGCAAAATGTTGACCGAAACGTAAACCAATTTTTTTTAAAATATAAAAGTATAGGGACCAAATTTAAAAGTAAAAAAATTTTAGGCTAGATAGTAAAATATGTAAAAGTGTTAGGTTAAAATGAAAAAGTTAAAAATTAAAAAAAATAAGAAAAAAGTTAAATACAACCTTTAAAGCATATTATACAACATATAATGCATAAGAAAATGAATTTCATTTTTATACAGAATTAATATAATTTATAATAACATTGATTTTCTTAATCAATGGTTGTGATTGATCGGGTTATAAAATGAAAATTAGTATTTCATTAAATCAATTTTATTAATAAAAAAGGGTATAATGGTAAATGAAAGTTTTTGTAATTCAATTTAATCATAAAACTATCTTTCTCTCTCCAATTAGTGTTAATTAATTAATTATTTCTTACTCGTCTTTTCTTTCCCATGTCCCCAAATTTAAATATAAGAAAAAACCTGAATGTCAATCAATTAAGAAAATTCAATTATTATACACATATGTAATAGTTTGTAAGACATATGTTAATAGTTGTTGTCTGAATATACATAACTTATATATGTTTTTGCATCAAGTTAACTTCGTGTACGTAACAAATCAATAACATATGTCAATTTTATGGATATCATACAAACTTATGTGATTTAGATCTATGTATTTTAGTATCTTTTGAAATAATGTTCTTTACAATTTACAGGTTGTATGTATGCATGTTAGTATATCAAATTTAAATATATGTAATCAATTATATATATAATCAAATTAATGTAACCAACTAAAAATAATGCCTAAAATTTCATTGATATAATAGTTTTTTACATTCACGTTATCAAAATACTACACATGTCAGTTATGTATAAGTAGATACGTTTACATATATGTTTACGTATACGTAAACCATTTACGTAATAGTTTACGTATATATAAACAAATTTACCTATAAGTATGTATATATAAAAAATGTTCAACATATTAAATTTGATAATGACACTAAAGTTACCATGCACATCTCACTTGAACAAAACATCACACAATCAGCATTCCCCTACACCTTCCTTGAACTTTCCCTTACCATTTCTTGCAATCGATTACATCCATTAACTAACTATCATCGCATTCATATTCGTCTTCATCTTCTATTGTGTCTATATATAGATCCGTCTCTATTAGATCTTCTCAATTGCATATTAATAATAATGGAACTGACAAAATTCACAAAATCATTCGGTATTGTTCCCATAATATTTTGTAAAACATTGTCTATAAAAGATTTAATAAAAAAATATTCATTATAAAGTATGAAACTGATCTAACCTTTTCTTTTATTTTCGAACACCAACCACTTTAATCAACAACCTCTCAACATTGGAATCATACCATCATCTTCATCTTATATTCATCTTCTTCCTACTAGAACAGTTCAATCAGATCAATTCATAATGTGTAGGTTGATTTATATACACGTAAATCACAAGTGTAATATTAATGTTGTTGTTGAACCACATGATGTCAAATGCCATTTGTCTAATACAATCGACGCAAGCCACTATCACTATCGCACATGGACCACTATAATCAACACCTTATCTTCTCCCTTTGTCGTGGGACACAATGGATACCATCGTTTTGACTATCATATGGATGTTTCCAAAAACGTAAAGAATCCATTTCGGTTAATCAGTTGGCATAACAAATAAATTAGAGGTTGAATGTGGGTTTTAGACTATATCTATGATTATGAAAATGTTAACAGTGTATACATATACATACATATATATATATATATATATATATATATATATATATATATATA
>BJCM01000454.1:0-38391 GCA_018326385.1 Flaveria bidentis | reverse complement strand
TGCAAAGAAGGTGTACACAAAAAACATAAATATGCAAGGCTACTCGATAATCACTCCTAGAATTGAGCTCTAAACATGGAAGGAGAAATATATATAAAAATAAGAGATATGACTAAATAGTAGTCAAATGTCCAGGAGGTAAAATAGGCGGCAATTTACAAAATGATCATTCCAATATGTTAGGTCTCTCGTCCTGTGTGTGTTATAGAATAACAAAATCCAAAATGTTATTTTCTATCATTTATTAACTATTCATAGAAGTAAACTGGATTATTTTTTTAAAAAAAACTAATCATAAATTCTAGTTATAATATAAATAGTTATGATAAATCTTATTTAGACCGGAGTGGAAAACAACAAAGACATTGACGTAAGAGCTTACGAGTGATCTTAAAAAACATAAAAACATAAATAATAAGAAACTTTACAACAACAAACGAAGACAACACATATCTAAAATCATAACAACAATTAAAGGTCACGATGATATGAGTGTTCATGATTTCTTTCTCTTTTGATATAAGCACTTTATTACGTAAAACACAAACACGAGTTAGACATATTTTTATAAATACCTGAATGTGATTTTGAAGTATTTGTGGGTTTAAAAATAATTTATTTTTTTATATTGCATTTATACATAATGTTCTTTAACAAAGCACGAACGTTTTTCTAAACCATTTGGGTTCCTTACAAATTTGGCATTCACCAATATCCGAACTACAACAATATAAACTTATAGATCTGTAAAGCATCTAAATATTTAAAAAAAAATCTTAAATGACATAAGAATACATACAAATGTTGAAGTGCATGTGTTACCTAATGATGTTGATAAACAAATCAACTGTTGTAGCCATAATATTGCAGAAACACCTGACTAGTGATATTTGGAACTAATAAAAACTGTTAATGAAGCCAAATGAATAAAAAGGATCACATGAGGAACTTTAAAATGCTACTATTGTTGCTACTGATGTATTAGAAAGAAGTAAAAACAACTGATGTATAAAAACACATGACCTAAAGAACAACTAATGAAATGAGTTGCTCACATGAAACAATAAGATGCTAAAAATGTTTAAGCTACCAATTCATCTCTTTCATAAACATGTATTAACATATTATTTGCAAAATTTTATGATGTTGGTAAAACTTTCATATATGAATAAAAGGTAAGTAGTGACACTCGTTTTTATTCCTATTCTTTTTTATTTATTTATCATAACTCACTGTGATTTCTATGATGTGTGATTGTAACGTTTTATCATCAGCCATTATCCCTTTTGTACCATTCTCATAGTCACTTCTATTAATCAGAATGCACATGCACTTACACACAATTGCTCTTAAAGAGAGAATTGATACAATAATGATACCACATTCGAACACGTATTTGTTTGATACATCATCTTATTTATACGTACATATTAGGCAGTTAAATACCCAACCAATATTGTAACTGTCCACATGACAGTTATCAGCAGTTAGTTTTGACGGGAATAACCAACAACCTTAACCGACACTATCTTATGACTTACAACACAACCATTTGTTATAGATATAATTATTTTCATTAACATAAGTATTATATCTAAGCTAAATTAATCGATCTCCCAACAACTTCTTTAAACTGGAAAGGGAACCCATGTTAGGAGCATCAACAAGAGCCTCTAAATTAAAATTCAAAACACATATTAAGAAAGCAAGCTGATCTGACTCTATATTAACTTAAAAGATAAAAATATTCATTTAATGTAGAGTGAATTGTCATTTTTCTTCCTGTAAAAAAAATGAATGTTTTTATCTTTAAGAAAGCAACGCGGGAGTTTAATACTAGTTAGGATTTAATATTGAAGTAGAAAACTATAGCAAAATGTAATAATAAAGTTAAATATTAATATAGCAAAATGTAAGAAAGTTATCAACATTAAAATAAAAAGTGAATTGTCGTTTTCCTCTCTAGCTATAGTTTGAGCACATTTGTTATTTTCATCCAAAAATATTATTTCTTGTATTTTGCTCCTCAAGGTTTGAGAAACATTACCACTTTCATCCAAACTTATTAGCTCCATTATTCTAAAATGTTAAATATTCACCGTGAAAAGTGTACTTACTTAAATTGTTATATAAAATAGAAATCATAATTTATGTTTACGTGTTGCTAATAAAAAATTTTACTACGGAATTCATATTTTTGGATGAAAATGACAACTATTTCAAACCTTGGGGAGACACATGTAAGAAAAAATATTTTTTGATGAAAATAACAAATATGATCAAACCAGAAATAAAAAAACGACAATTCACTCTAAAATGTATTATCTACCAAGTTTGACAACTTAATCACGATCTAATACTTAAATTAAGGTAAAAAACGATCAAAAGAAGTCAGATGACTTGTTTCAACCTGGTAAAAAAAATAAATGACCCGACCCGAAATAAACCACTCTTGATACGACATATGAAATATCAAGACCGAAATTAAGATCAAGGTGTAGGATAAAATAAGATCTTTTAAGAATTAATTTGCAACAAAGACACTGTTGCCTTTATATAAAAAACAGTTGCATAATCACATGCATGCATGTCCTCACTATCAAGCAGTGAGTCTTAAATTAAAGATTCACAAGAAAACCACTTCAAACAGTTGTAAAATCACATGCATTGTCCAAATTAAACCCAACATCAACAGACCACAAGTTCAGTTTAATCCACCACAAAACATAATGGCTCTAGATGATGAACATCATGACCCCAAAATCAAAAGACCACACTACCCACTTGACCCAAACAGCTACCAAATCCTCCACGAAATCGGCCGAGGCTGCAGCGCCATCGTCTACAAAGCCTTATGCACCACCACCTCCACCGTCGTCGCGATCAAGTCCATTGACCTTGACCGGTCAACCACCGCTGACTTTGACAGCATCCGCCGCGAGGCCAAAACAATGTCCCTTTTGTCCCACCCCAATGTCCTCAAAGCCCACTGTTCTTTCACTGTGGGTCCTCATCTGTGGGTGATAATGCCGTTTATGTCTGCAGGTTCTCTGCAGTCAATCATGAGTTCATCTTTCCCAAATGGGATTTCGGAGGCGTGTGTTTCGATAATTCTTAAAGAAACATTAATGGGCTTGTGTTATCTTCATGATCAAGGGCATCTGCATAGAGATATCAAGGCTGGTAACATTTTAATGGACTCGAATGGGTCGATCAAGTTAGCGGATTTTGGTGTTTCAGCTTCTGTTTATGAATCAAGCTCGCGGTTTCTTAACCTGAGTGAGATCACAGGAACACCATACTGGATGGCACCTGAGGTCATACATTCATATAATGGATATAGCTACAAAGCTGATATATGGTCATTTGGTATAACTGCACTTGAGTTAGCACAAGGGAGACCTCCACTGTCCCACCTTCGGTTCTCGGAGTCTTTGGTTATGAAGATCGCGCGAGGGGTGCGGTTTTCTGAGTACCTGAAAGAGGAAGAAAAGGGGCTGAAGAAAGCAAAGTTTTCAAGATACTTCAAGGAGATGGTTGGATTATGTCTTGATCAAGATCCTTCGCGAAGGCCGACTGCGGAGAAACTGTTGAAGCATTACTTCTTTAAGAACTGTAAAGGGTGTGATTTTCTTGTGAAGAATTTGCTTCATGGATTGCCCTCTGTGGAGATTAGGTTCAAAGAAAGTAAGAGTAAACAAGATGATGATGATGAAGATGAAGATGCAGAAGAGTGCTTGAATGTGAAGAAGCATAAGAGAATTAGTGGATGGAATTTCAGTGTAGATGCCTGTGAACATGATCCTGTAGTGAACTCAATCAGTGGTATGATTTTAATCTAGTAGAAATATGTTAAAACGAGAACCCTATTTTGTTACGAGAACTTGCGAAAACCTTTCAAGATCGATAAAAATCATAACTTTTCTTTTGTTGAAATAACATTATTACACATGTAAAAGATTATAATGATCTTTTATGTACATCTGTAAATTCGCAAGAATAAAAAAATTAACACTGATGTAAGTTTTACTTAAACATGTAAATATATTTTTAAAATTTTTTAACAAAACTTATATCGGTGTTAACTTTTTAATACTTGTGAATTTACATATATACATAAAAGACCTTAATCTTTTATACGTCTAATAATATCACTTCAACAAAAAGAATAATGATTTTTGTTGATGGTTTTCACAAGTTCTCGCAAGAACACATGTTCTCATTTGCACTTTACCCTAATCATGCAAGTATTCTAATAGTCAATTTTGAAAGTATACATGAGATCATATGAAGATTGTCTTGATCTTTCATGCAGGTGTATCCACCAACAAAAGAAGTTCAAGTAGTAGAGAGGATGACAGTGGGAAGCAAATGACACTTGTGGGTGAAAGTGTAGAGTCTTTAAACAAAGGGGAATTGGTTAATAATAATAATAATATTGTAACAGATGGTGTTGATAAGGAGGTTGTGATGGGGAGTTTAATGGCATTGAAGAGGAGTTTGGATGATCAAAGAGAGAAGGTGACATATATGCTCGGGTTGGTCGGGTGCGACGGAGATAGCAAAGAAGAGAAGCTGATGCAAGTGATTGAGAAGCTGAGATTAGAGTTGGAGGATGAGAGGAGAAAGAGGAGTGGTTTGGAGATAGAGGTAGAGTTCCTAAAGCTGCAGATTACAAGTACTTCTGATGTATAAAAGTTTTCATTTTTGTGAAGATATACTGCAACTTTAGTACTCATAGATGTTTTCATTATGTTGTAAGAGTTTAGTGCTCATAGATGTTTAGGTACTCTTAGAATATTTTATTCTGTTTCATTTTAAATTCTCTTTGTTTAGATTTTGTATTCTATCACTTCTAATACATCACTTGTTTTTGGGAAGTCAAGATTTGAAGAGTTTTTTCTTTGTTTTCATTTGCACCTGAGAAGAAGCATTGCCAATGCTCTCCCTCCCACAATTGTGTCTAAACTTGACAAAGTTTAGTTTGCTAAATATTGTAATTTTTTAAATCATATTCTACAATATGGGAAAAATGTTTCAATTTAAATAGTTCTCGTAAAACTAATGATGTTTAGCTTAATTGGTTAATATGATATACTTAGGTAGAGCTATTTATAGCGCTCGTCACTTGACGCTCGCTCGATGCTCGTTCGGAATTTAATCGAAAAATGTTTATTCGAACTTCTGTTTGGTTGTAAACGAGCCAATAGGCTCGGATTTGTTTCTAAACGAGCCAAGCACGAGCAAAGGTCCGCTCGGCTCGGTTCGGCTCTAGTTCTTTTTTATTATTTTATATATATAGTATATACTGAACACTTGAATAGATTCGACCTACTATATACTACTATACAATTATATTATTCATATTAGATCAATGAACGTAATAAAAAAAATTAACACTAAACATTAAAGTGAAATACTAAGTTGCTATGAGAATTTTTTGACCCCACTCTTACTCTTAGTCAATCATCTCTCCCTTTCACGTATCATCTTCTACGGTATCCTCACCCTCACATCGGCTACAGCCTTAGACTCATCGCCAGTCACAACATATTATCATTCATGAAAATATTATGTTATGAAATATAGGTGTTTTTAAGTTATTAATCTAAGACCTAATGTTTTTACCATCTCTCATTGCAATATAAATCAAATGACACACTAGATTGATTATATGTACAAATTTTTCGACGATTGTTTGCGCTTGCTCGATGCTCGATTAAAAAATAACGCTCATAAAATGCTTACTCGATATTCTGCTCGGTTAAAAACAAGCCGATCAGCTCAGTTCGGTTTAGAAATAAGCCAAACACGAGCAAAGGTCTGATCGGTTTGGCTCGGCTCGTGAACAACCCTAATTACTTAATTAGATACTCCAAAATCTCATAAAAGTAAGTGAAGATATTAGGTTATTGGGTTCAAGACGTTCCACCTGTAACAAAAATAAATAAGATTCCAGATGGGCTAGAAGGTTTTTCACTTAATGTAAGTTTTCTTTTGATAGTGGTCTTAAGTTTCATACTTGAGTAATGAAGATAATTGGATAAGATAGTGGCCCACCGTTGATCCAATTAATCGTTAAAAAATAGTCCTTGTAAACAAAGTAAGCATACGACCTTATTGATTCCAATATATCGTGTGCTTGTGTTTAAACCAACACTGTTACATAAATGACATGATTAAATACGCTAAAACGTATTCGTCATTAGATGATGAAGTGATCATGTCATCATGTAAGAAAACTATTGTTATAAAATAGTTGTGAGTATTAAATTAAAATATAAAACATTATCAACACATTCATGCCATAAATTCTACTTCTGGTATGATCAAATTAGAGCATATACATACATCTTTGAATCTTTTAGAAACTATATCGAAAGATAAATTCAATACCTAAAGCACATACAAGAAGTATCGTGGTTTGTGAAAATGTAGCATATACTTCAATACAAAAAAATACATGTAAATATAGTTCACTAATAAGATGCATTGATGCAAACGCAACGAAATAAATGAATGAATGATTCGATCTAGGTCAAACCCTAGACCATCCACCAAAAGTCCTAATGCAAACAAATACTCAATTAAACACAACCATATGATGCTTAAGATATTATAATGTTCATAAAAATTCATATACCACAACAAAACCGAGACACCACATGATAACAACTCGATCGTTAGATCCGGTCTCACGAAACAAAAACCAACCCGAATTGTTGTGCAAATCCGGATCTCTATCTTAATTGTCTCTCGAACACGATCACCAAAAATATCTCAATCTAGTGACGGTGTCAAGAATCAAGACAACGATACATGAACACCGCCTAGACAGCAACGCACACATCGGCAATCCAGCAATGATAGCCGCGGTGCAAGGAGGCACCGACACGGTTGCAGCAACGGTGGCAAGAGTGGCAAGAGGGGAAAGGGAGGAGATTAGGAAAAAAATTTAATAAAAATATAAAAGTTTATATTTATTTAGGAATATTTGTTTATAATTTTTGTAATAATTTCTTTATATTGTTTTTGATCATATTAACCTTCTCACCTTCATCGTGGAGACGTGGATAAGATAAGACCCCATTCACAAAAACCTGCAAACAAACCTTCATCAATCCACAAGCTCCATCAACAATGGCGACAACAGCAGCAGCTCAATGCCTCTATCTTTCTTGCAGATTTCAATCCATCTCTCTTTCATCATCTTCTTCATCTTCACGCCCCTCTCTCACCGCCTTCAAGCCCCTCAGCTCCTCCGCCAACACCTCATTCAACGCTTTCTCCACCGGTACGTCTTCTTCGCCGTTAACTTCCATCTTTCTGCTTTTAAATGGTTCAATTCGGCTCACATACAAAGAACCCTCTGTTAATTGGTTGAAAACTGAAGTCGATTGAGTGAATTTACAGGATTAGTGGCTGTAAACCCTATTGTCGGAAAGAAAAATGGTCGCTTGATTTCTATTGTGTGTGAAGCTGGGAAGAAAGCTGATTCTGCAGCGAAGAGAGCTCGTCAAGCTGAGAAGAGGCGTTTGTATAATAAAGCTCGTAAATCGGAGATCAGAACTCGAATGAAGAAGGTGAAAGCTTCAATTTTTAACATCAGTTAGGGTTCAATTTCGATTCTAATTTCATATTGGTGTGATGACTGATGATAGTTGAATTTGAGCTAATGTTGGGTGGGTCATTTTGCAGGTGCTTGAGGAGTTGGATGCACTGAGGAAGAAGACTGATGCACAGCCTGAAGAAGTTATTGGGATTGAGAAGCTGATTGCAGAGGCTTATTCTGTGATTGATAAAGCAATTCAGGTGGGAACATTGCACAAGAACACTGGGGCACGGAGGAAGTCGCGGCTCGCGAGAAGAAAGAAGGCTGTGGAGATTCACCATGGCTGGTATGCACCTGAACCTACACCTGCTGCATCCACTGTTTGATGTCATTATCTTTTGGCATGTGTGCTGTTGTAGATTAAGGTTTTTTGGCAAAACTCATAGTCATTGTTGAAGCACTGTGATTTGTTTATGGTTTCACCGATTTTATATAAAGAGTTATGACTAGTTTGATGCATTGGTGGTTATCTGTGTGTTTAACTTGCCTTCATGCTTCACTTAGGAGTCAAAATTCATACTCACTGTTCAAGTCTAAACCGGGCAATTATGACCATTTCATCAAGAAATGAGTTGATTTGGGTAAAATATTTGCTATGTGTTCGTTTGGGTCTATTAAAATTATAAAGCGAGTCACTTTGCATCTACTCAATTTATTCGATTGGGGCACGGTTATAAATTGCTAACTTTAAAGGGAGGACACCACCCTCCGCCATTGTATCGCCAACACCAACATTTTGTCAATCTAATGCGACGCTTGTAGTTTACTTTGCATCTTGTTTGTTTAAGGAATAAGGACAAAATTCTGTACTAATAAAAAAGAATCTAGAAAATCATCTTGAATCAGGCCTGCTGTAGTGAAAATTGTGACAGATCAAGCATAGGGTCCCTATTTCAATTTCTTGTTCTTGTGGACTTGTGCTAGTGGTCTTGGTAACTGAATAACTGATATATGATGTGTTAGTTACAACTCTAAAAACATTACTCTGTCTTGATGTAACTTAAATCTTCAATAAAATGATTTAAAAAGTTTTATACATTAAAATTAACTTGGGGATACTTTCAACATATTTGGCCAATGCCGCTACAATATTCCGTGCAGCTGGCTTAGACCTGTGCAACAGTGAAAGGGTAAAAGCTGGTTATCATTCACAGCAGTCTTGGTGGTAGTGTTGTGATGTTTTCATCATCCTTGAGCGGTAAACACCATAAACAATATGTTAGAAGGTCCATTGAGCCGAAGTCCTCGGACACTCCTACGGTCAACTTAGTATTTATGTTATCAAGTATCTTGGTGCATATGTGAATGGTATAAAGCATAGAGCCAGAGATGGGGTGCCTAATTTCTTCTGGTGTGTATGAGTTTTTTTTTTAATTAGGAAAGATTGGGACAAACCTTAATGGGCTATTGTGTTGGGCCTATACTTGCTTCGCTATGTCCAGTACATAGCTTCACAGCTTCACTAGTGATGTACAAATCAGGTTTGAAATAAGTTTGCGGGTCAACAAAAGTCAAAACCAGGTTGAAATTGGTTTGATTGATGTAAATAACAGGGTTTAATTGGGTCGAATTGGGTTGAAACCAGCTCAGTTTCAGTCTTGCTAGGTTGAAACCGGTTTCACCAAGTAGGGTTAAGAACAGATCTCAAACCTACGGGTTGCATCAGGTTGGAGCCGATTTGGAGTAAGACCGGTCTGACGTCCAGGTCGATCCGTGACAGGCCGCCGATTTTGATTTCCAGAACATTTTTTGGTCCAACTCTAACCTGAAATGGCGACCCCCTAAATCAACATGAATGTCATGTTTGAATTTCTTTTGCTTTTTTACTCTGACTTTCCCTTCTTCATATTTACACTAAAATTTCTATTTTTTTTTAAATTAAATAATATTTTTTTATATTTTTATCATTATCTTTTCACTCTTATTCACTCATAATTATTTTTAAAAATATTTAAAAAAACAAGGATATACCATGTTTCCTCATATATGGGATGAATAGTAATATTGTCACTCTTCTTCACTCACAAGTCATAATCATCTTTTATAATATAGGACATACACGCACATGAAAATAAGAAACGTACCGTAAATGTTCTTGTAACATTGTTCAGCCGTAAAAAGAAACAAAATATTGTTGAAAATTGTTGGATGAAGGATTTGATCCAGGAGGTTTCAGTGAAGGGGCAACGTGGTTATCAATTAACCAACGTTGCTTTAGTTGTTTCTATCACTCATAATATTTTATCATATAACAACCATAAAATATATTGAAAATTGCTAAAAGAGTTGGAACCAATCACACACATGTATAAAACACGATAAATACCTATAAAAAAAACTACATCACCATGTGTCTAATATTAGGGGCAGTGGGACCCTTGGTTGTGTGTCCATAATTTCTTATTTATTCCCACGCAACCAGAACACCTATGTCGTCAACAAACGTATTATAATCATTTACTTTTGCTATCAAGTCCTCAAAGAGTTCAATAATTGTCTTAATGCTCTAGGCTATTTTTATATTCTCTTTAGGTAGGCAATTAATTAATAAAAAAATATTATATAATAATAACCAAATTTTAAAATTATTTTAATGTATTACTCATCTATATTTTTCTCAATTTGGAACATCAAACGATCAAATAGAGTCATTATTAAATTTTTTTATATAAAACAATAATGATGGAGAAAACATGAGGTCAAAATTTTTAATATATAAAATTATATTAAAAAATAATAAAAACATGTTAATTATGAAAAAATACCTAAAATTTACGTCAACATTCCATATCAGTATCAAAAGATAGAAAAAATATATTTTTTAATTGAAAACAAAAGTATAATATGCTAAAAAAATATGCTAATACTTTTAATTTATATAAAATATAAAACTTCCATGATCTAATCAAGAACACTTTTAAAACTTAAATTACTTGATTGAAACACTTTTAAAAGTTTGTTATTATTTTATAAAATTAGGATTATATTAATATGAATCTCCCTTTGGCCCGTTTAGGTGTGTAAGAGGTTATTTCAAACTTCTTAACCGTAATCTATTTTATCCTAATGATACCCATACGCCAATATTAATTTGGATTTAACCTTTATCTAACAAGTAAACCAAATTATGTTTGTTATCAAAGTTAAAATTATATGTTTTAATATAAGGGACTGTGAGTTTTCGGATGAAAAATGTCCATACACTAGAAATCGTCTTATAAGTAACATAGAAATAGGAAAAAAATCAGCAAATAATTTGTGTACATCACTCTCAATTTCATTTTTACACATGCTAGAGTACTTTTAAAAATCAATTAACATTTGATTACCTCTTTAATGAAAATTATTTTTTACACATTCACTTTGGTTTAAAGGGTATATACTAAAACATGTAATGAGACAAGAAAAACACATTTTATAATCACTAGTTACTTCTAACCCTTATTTTCACTTTTCAAACAATCCATAATAAATTTTATAACATCTTTACAAGACCAGTTTAGTTTCTTCAATTTTAATTATGGTTAGCAGTTTAATCTAAAGTTATAGCACAATAATAATTCTTCACATATATAGTTAACAAAATACTATTTTGTTTGCTAGTTTAGTGATAAAACTTATATACTTTTATATTGTTACAATACTTTTGGATTATTTTTTAATATACTAGTTATTGACACTATATTATAGGGTTTATTTTTTCTACTCGTCCAGAGTCTAAAATAATTTGAAAACTCTCGGGACCGGCCCTGGTAAAAGTAAATAAGCGTGTAAGTTGTTGTCAAGGGCGAACCCAAGGGGTTCTTAAGGGTTCCTCTGCACCCATGAAAGTTTTATTTTGTTATCACATATACGATCTAATCCCGCTTGACTCTCAAAAAAAATTACATCGACCTACATGAAATTTTAACACTATCCCCTAAAGACCGTCTACAACAACAAAGCAAAATAATTGACACAAAGCCTCAAAAGTTGTTAAAAATACAAATCTATTACAATCTCACTTACACATATTTAAGATTTAAACTTGTAAACCCATTAACTATATAAATAACTTATACAAATAACCAAGTACATACTCTATTTATTCTTCTAAGCTCAAACTACCATATGCGTAATATCACTATAATAAAAAAACTACATACTCGTTTCCATTATCTCAACCATGTAAATAATCTAACTTAATAATTAAAACACAATTCAATTACAATTTATAATATTATAACATTAGTGGTAAATAGACTATAAGTTTGATCATACATCCGGTTAAAAATAATCAGATCGTCTTTGTCGTCCTAAACCCCCAACTGCTTATTTTTAATCGGAACTTGCCTATTGAAGCCACATGCCACTAGTCTCCCATTTGCCCACAATTACATCATCCTCCCAAACTCGATTCTAAACAACAAATCTTTTCTTTTCAACTATAATCAAACCAACTAACCAAACCAAACTAAAAAAAGCAATAACATCTAGCAACGTATAATCAGACCCCAAAATATCTGACCCCCTTAGTAAAATTTCCGAATCCACCATCGTTTGTCATCTAAAAAACAAAAGTAATTCAATAAACAAAACTCCATCAACCAAAAGTTATGTTCTTTAAAAATAAGTGTCCTTAAAAGCAAATAGCGGTTTTTATTTATCCCCAAAATTTATATTCACATGTAAAGTTCAGGTGTGTTGTAAAAGCTCTTCCACAGGCACCGGAGTCGGAGCCAAAATATGTCACACACACACCACCACATTAACAACCAACACCACCCATCCCCCACCGTAATGCCACCCACAACCACCACTTCCACCGCCACCGAAGCCCGCTACCGCGGCGTCCGTAAGCGGCCATGGGGCCGTTACGCGGCGGAGATCCGCGACCCCGGCAAGAAAACCCGCGTCTGGCTCGGCACTTTCGACACCGCCGAAGCCGCCGCCCGCGCCTACGACGCCGCCGCACGGCAGTTCCGCGGCGGCAAAGCCAAAACCAACTTCCCATTCCCCACCGACTTCCACCGTAGCGCCGCCGCACACGGCGGACCAAAATCCCTCTCCGACGACCCCGCCGCCGCCCTTCCGCCGGATGCCCTCGATCTCACGCTCTCACGCTACCACACCGGATTTCAGTCGTTGGTTGTGAGATTTAGCGACGGTTGTAACCGTCGGGATATCGTCAGATCGGAAAGATCTTCTGGTGGAATTAAAGGGGAGAAATCGTTGACTCTTGATCTTGATCTTGATCTGAATTTTCCTCCACCGGAAGTTGTTTGATCGGAGTTTTTGTTTTTGCGTTTTGTTTGTTGGATTAGAGTTGATGATTATAACGGAGATAAAAGTTTATATCTTTGTTGGAGTTAATGCAGCATGATAACTTTTTCATGTGCTCATAATCTTCATTCTGTTATGTATAAACTTAAATGTTACCGGACTAATTATCCCGTTTGAAATTCTATTAAGTATTATTTTCCGTATAATTATACTAAAATCGTTATTTTCTTCTAAATAAAATAATGTTGTTTATACACTTAACATTAATTTTTCTTTGTTTTTTATTCACAATCATTTTAAATAATAGTAAAAAATTCATAAGAATTTAAGCAGATTAAAATATAATATTTTCTCTTAATTAAGGAAAGGGGATTGGTTAGTTGTACTCTTGTGATTAAGGAGTTAGTTTCTTGACTTCTTGTTGCCAAACAGGTGATGAATAAGATGGTGATTAAATGATTAAATATTAATCCGTCTGTAGATGGAGATTTGAATTTTGGATGGTTTTTAGAATAATAAAAAGGGTTTAAGAAATAATTGTTTGAAAGATACGAGGAAAGAAGAAGTTAAAGAGTGCACGATGGGGGTGATGATGAGATAAGCAACGGGGTGCGGCGACTGTCGGAGAATAGGATAAAGGTGTTGGATGTGTGTGGTCTTTCAGTTTCAACGCGAATCTCGAGATCTCATAATATTCTGTCTCATCCGACGGCTGTTATTGGGTTTAAGCTGCTGTAACCTGCTTAACTGACCACTATTAAATATTTTAATATCAACTTTGTTAAATAGATATCTCATTGTTTTAAATCAACACCTTAAAATTTGTATACGTGTCCTATAATTCCATAGGAGTCGTATAGAGGGGGTTTTTTAAAGCTGTATGTGTCGTATAGGGTTATATGTGTCGTATAGCCCTCTAACTGCCCTCTTAATTTTTTCTCGTAGTTAGTGTTAAAATTTGCTATACGCGTCGTATAGCCCTATATGTGTCGTATAGGGGGGTCGTATAGGGCTATATTGCGCGTATAGCTCTCTGACAGCCCCTGAATTTCTTCGTTTTTAATGTATTTGATCCTATACGCCGCGTATTAACTCATATGCAACGTATGACAGCCCCTGAGTGTGTGTCTCTATATTAAGACTCATATTGTCTCTGTTTAACATTCTATATTTTATAACTGCTGTTATTTTCACTTACTCCTAGTTGTACAAGATGTTTAAATTTATTTAAGTTTCTTTAAAATATCAAAAGTTTAACTCAAGTTTATGTCAACTCGCAATACGGCTAACAAAGTACGCATACATGTAGTATTGTGCAAGTGTTCAAATAAAAGTCTTTCAGATAGACGTGTGAGTTTGTTAAAAAGTATAGGTGTGTATTTAGTTTGATTGTAAAGTTAAAGATTCTTAAAGAACATTAAAGTTTAACTCTTAATATAAAATAAAATTAAAATTTTGATTAAGTTTAAAAGTAAAAGTAAATTAACATGCAAATCGCAATTCAAATAGGGATGAGAGTTATCATTAAAAAGAAATAACATATACACAATAAAAATCAAAGAAAATTACATATATCCCCCTATAAACTTTATTAATTACATATATACCCAACTTAAACTTTTAATTACACATATCCCCTTGTAAAATATAGTTATTTACATATAGACCCAAATTAAAAGTTTAATTACATATATCTTCTTTTAAAACTTTGTTAATTACATATATACTCAAATTAAAATTTTAATTACATATATTTGTTTTATTAAACATAAACATTACGTATTTATCCATTTGATTATTTTATTAAAAATAACCTATATAATTAGTATTTTACTCTTAGTTTTATGAAATTATGTTTTCCTTCTTTACTAGATTTTCGAGTTTTAATTATTTACTTATATTTCTATACTAATTTTTTTATGTTTTTTTACTTTTTTATGCTAACTTTTTAATACTATACGAGACAGTTTCAGTCTCATTATGCAACATGATTCGAACACATAATTTTATTTTGCATAATGAGACTAGAAGTGTCTCATACAAGTACCCAAAAATAACATAAAAAGGTAAAAAAAAACATAAAAAAAACATTAGTATATAAATATTAATAAATAATCAAAACTCGAAAAGCAAGTAATGAAGTAAAAACATAACTTTATAGTTTAATAAAAATAAGAGTAAAATACTAATTATATAGGTTATTTTGTAATAAAAGTAATTAATGAGTAAATATGAAATATTTATGTTTACTAACACGGATATAATGTAATTAAACTTTTAGTTTAGTTATATATGTAATTGAACTTTTAATTTGGGTATATATGTAATTAACTAAGTTTTACAAGGGGATATATGTAATTAAAAGTTTAAGTTGGATATATATGTAATTGATGAAATTTATAAAGGATATATGTATTCTCCCTAAAAATAAAAGGGTCTGATTATTAGTACTCCCATCGATTATAAATTAACACCGCGGAATTTTGTACGGGTCGTACTGCCCTAACGCGTAATATATGGGGTCGTATAGCCATGTAAGATGTGTATAACCTATTTGACAACCCACAAATTTTACTCGTTTTAGGTGTCGAGTTTTGTTATGCATCGTATAAACCTATACGTGTTGTATAAGGGGTTGTATACAACTATACGGGGTGTATAACCATCCGACAACCCCCTGAACATCTCTCATTTAACAGTGTCGTCGACCCTATACGTCTTGTATACTTTTACACCGCGTATAGGGTAATATTAGCCGTATATAATAATAGTTGTCTTAATATTATAACTTAAAAAATATATAAAATACATACAATAAATTTAAAGATTGTAATTGAATGGGTGGGATGATGTAAAAAGGTAAAAAGGAGAAAAGTAGATAAGGCAGGCCACGTGTAGAGGAAGGCGCTGATTTGGTGAGTGAGCAAATGATGACCAACATGCGCGCCGACTGTCGGAAACAACCCAACGGCCATAGATCTATTTACTCTCCTTCTAATCCAACGGTCAATGTCTCTCCCTGTACTTTCCATGAGAAATATATGAGAAAAATATAAACAACTACTAAAAATCATTATCTTTAATTTAACTGGTTAAGGTAAAATAATTATGACATATAAATAAAAAAAAGTTCATGGGTTCAAGTTTTATTTTAAAAAATTGCTCAGAATTGAGCAAAAGAGTTTTATTAGCAATGAGTTTTATCTTGAGGAGGTTGGAGGTGCGGTCCTGGCTGAAAATCGAATAAATGAACCTAATTAAGATAATACCTATCATCCGAAACAGAGTGTACATTTACCTCAAACGAAAAGGTTTTTTTTAATCTTTATATAGGAGGATATGTTATATAATGTTTATTTTTAAACTGTTTAAGGGTTTTAGTGTTATTATATACACATGATGTATATTTATAATGTATGTGAGTTCGTTGTTCGAAAGAAAAGCAATGTTAGTTCGTACCAATATATACATAATTAGGTTAAGTCATGTGTGTTATTTACTTAAATAAACAAAATATTAGAGTAAATTATGATTTTAGTCTTTATAGTTTAATGGTTATAACGTTTTTTATCCAATCGTTACCTTCATTCAATCTATCTTTTAAAATTTTTTAATAGAAAAACAAAATTACCCTTTCACTAAAAATGTTATTACCATACAAATAAACAATATGGGTCCCGGTCCACACCAATATACCAATTCTTAACCCTATTTTTTTCTTGTTTGACCACATCTAAACCACCTCCAACACCACCCACCACCCACCACTCCCCGGCAACCACACCGTCACTCGTCGGCAACCACCACCAATACTCGCTTAGACCTGAACCAAACCCTAAATCCCACCCATTCCTCTTTGACCAGACCACACTTTCACCTCCTTCAGCCGACCTCGACTACCTAACTTCGGTTAGAGCCATTATCGACAGTCACTTGTAACTTTCATCGGCCCCTCTTACCTAACCCAGATCTGAAAAAAAAGAGATGGTTCATTCAAATGGCGGTGGTTTGATGAGTGATGATGGCGATGGCTGAAGTGATGGTGGTGTCGTTGTGTCGACCAAAGTTGTGATGAAACATATCTGAACCACCTTCATCACATAAAAAGAAAGAGAGAGAGAGAGAGAGAGAGAGAGAGAGAGAGAAGAAGGAGAAGAAGAAGAAGAAGAAGAAGAAGAAGAAGAAGAAGAAGAAGAAGAAGAAGAAGAAGAAGAGAGTACAGTAAAGTAGAGGATACGATGGTCATGAATATGGGGGTGGTGGTGGTGGTGATGTGGCAACATGAATGATTGCTTAGATGGTAGCTATGACACCCTACCTAACACATGGTCGGGCATTCACAATCGATAAAACTTACAGCGGAAACAAAGTAATTATTATTCAAAACTTACAACACTTTTGAGTATAATAAATTATTTATTACAATATCAAATAACTATGAAATTCTATGTCTTTAGATTTCAGTCTCGTCGTCGTTACTAGAGTAGTCTCGTTGATTACATGTGGTACATACACGTAAAAAGACGTAAGCTAATGCTGGTGAGCTCATACTATATAGTTTATAAAATAAACATTGACATTACAATATGAGTTGTAATATTTGGGTTCATAGGCACAGTGCCTTCCGTGGTTTTTACCACAACCACCGATAGCGAGTTTGTTAGAAATTCACGGTCGTTAAATAGGTATGAGCGTGTGTATGATGTGTACGAGGAACCCTATCCTATTTTCAGCCAGTTTGACACACACCGTTAAATATATCGGGATCTTGTATACCCCTATTGACCTGTGCATATTTGTAAGCATTATAATTATTACCAGTACAGTCATAATGAGTATATTATCATAATTTTTAAAACAGTCATGATAAGTCACTTGTTTAACAGTTGCTCAATAGTTGAAAATCGATTCCTAATACAATCTAGTGATATCTCAAGGTCTTGATATAGTTTAAGTAATCATAGGTTAGGCGATGATACAACTAATTAGTCATTGTCATGGTTGGATATTAGCTAGCGTTGTTTTGTTTAAGAATGGATGATTAGTCTATGTCTAACTAACGCTGGGCTACCTAAAACCCAACTCTAACAATAATCCTAACACCTAAAATAATAATGGTATACTAATACTAATCTTAATAATTATACCAGAATAAATAATAATTAACTTGACATAACTTAAACGAGAACATGTCTTATAACTATCTACGACACTTTGAAGTCTCCCTACTTGCACTACTACTCAAGCTATAAAATTAACTAATAGCAACACCCAAAGGGATATTGAGTACTTAGTATTCTCATTATGTTATAACGTTTCCAAAAAAACTTATTTTCTAAATTTAACATTAAGGTTACTACTTATAAGTTTACAAGAAAATTTATATTCTAATATCAATCTTAAGGTTACTATTTATTATGAGAGACAGAGAGGAAAGTTTTGATTACAAGGTATAGATTTGTGACATGTATTTCCAAAAAACTTCTTTTGTTAGCATAAATAGATTTTATATGAATGTATAACATGGTTAAAAATCATTTGGTAGAACTATACATACATTGATAGCATACCCAGACCTGTCCCGAGAGTCTTCAAATAACTTTAAGCCTTGTGCAAGTAAAAACAATAGGCTCAATAATATAGTGTCAAGAACCAATATGCTAAAAATCTATAATACGACAATAATTGTTTTACCTATAAATAAAAGTATTGTGGCAAAATAATCTAATTTACTTACTTCACCAAATCGTAAGACTCTCTTAGCGTTTTTTACTTGAGTTTAGATCGGATCAATTAAACTAATTAAAATGTTAATGGATCCTAAGTTTCAATCGATAAAAATAATTAAATTGTTATTGGGTTTGTTAATTAGTTTGTTAATAATAATTTTTTAAAATTTCAGGCCTCTGATGAGATTGAACCCTTGACGGTCGCCCACCCTGCCTACCCTCAGGGCCTCCCATGAGCGTACTAATTACACGTTGATTAGTTACATGGCCTATGATTATACGGTCTGTATGAGGTGTTCATAAGGTTACGTGTGTATGAAAGTATTTTTCACAATGTTAAAAGGACCAAATGAGAGTTATAATGTTTTACGATTTGTATGACATGTGTGATCGCATAGCTATACGTGCTATATGAAATGATAAAAGCGATTGATATGACCACGCATACCACTCACAAAGGTATATGGCCGTATGAAGACCTTTTTCCCTCTTATATAGTTGTTGCTTGGCAAAATTATAAACGAGAATATAACATCTTGTTAGTGTTAACACAATGGAAATATGGATCATAACGCACAAGCACACACGATTATAAGAACAATAAAATAAAGTAAAAAACACAAAATATTGCATGGTTCGATAAATGCTACCATTGTTCACGGTTGCAAGAAAGTAAATATGGGCCCAATCCTTTATTCTCTTTGTCGTCAACTTAAAGCCCAAACCCAATAGTCTTCACAAATATAATATGATATATATTTATTATTTAATATACAATTAGTTTATAAACTCGTATACTATATGAGTTGAATAAAAACATTATATTAATAGTTATAGATTAAAATATAATTTTTTGAGATAAAATATGATTGAAATTAGGTAATTAACTTTTAAAGTAAATTATTATTTTTATTCGTGAGGTTTGTTTAAAATAATCATTTTCATCCAATAGTTTAAAAGTAACAATTTTAGTTTGATAGTTTTAGTTAAATAACGATTTACATCTACTCCGTTAACTCTATCCATAAATTATGTTAAAAGCTAACCATTTTGCCCCTCACATGATTTGGGCATTTTTCAACTTAACTTGATAACAAACCTTTTTTGCTTCGCACTTACAAAACTCGACTCTTGCAATCAATCGGTTTCACAACCTGCAATCCTCTATCGATCGACATTACAACCCGTTTTGACTCCCCATCGATCAACCAACAATAACATCATAGACTATCTGATAGAGGACTCGTAGGTAGTGTTGTAAACGAACCGAACGTTCAGCGAACCGTTCGGCATGAAGTTCGTTTATGTTTGTTCGTTTAATAAATGAACGAACAAGAACAAGAAAATATCATTCGTTTAGCTAAACGAATGAACATGAAAAGAGGTCACGTTCTCTTATTTATGTTCGTGAAAGTTTGATAATTTGTTTGTTAACATTCGTTAATGTTCGTTCATTTAAAAATGATCTTTAAGATAGTTATGTTAAGTACTTATTTATATGTAGTGGATATTACATAATATTTGTGATTTTAATTATAAAATCAATATACGATGGTTTATATTTGTTTGTTTTAGGAAATTTTGTTTGTATTCATTAATGTCCATGAATATTTGTGTGTGTTCGCTTGCATTTGTTTACGTTTGTTTATGTTCGTGAATAGTTCATTAAAAGATTCATTTCCTTAATGACTGAACAGAAATAAAAAATCTCGTTCGATAAGCGTTCGTGAGCAATTTATGAAAAAAATATTTTCTTAATGAAGGAACACGAGCAAGACCCGTTTGTGTTTGTTCGATTCTTTTACAGCCCTACTAATAGGTTGTGAAGTTGAATGACAAGGAGTCGCAATTGTGATGTCGGTCGATATAGGAGTCGGAGGTTTGTGAAGTTGATCGATGAGGAGTTGCAAGATGTGAATCTATTAGACAAAGGATTGTAGGTTGTGAAGCCAATCAGATGGACGAGACAAGTCTGGTAATTCGGAAACATAAAGTTTTTTAAGTTATATTGACTAGAATATCCCTCATGTGAGGGGCACATGGGTGGCTTTTTAATGGAATATACGGATGAGGTTAACGGAGTGGTTGGAAATCATTACTTAATTGAAACTATCATACTAAAATAGTTATTTTTAAACTTTTAAATGAAAACCATTGTTTTAAACAAACCTTAGGGATGAAAATAGTAATTTACTATAACTTTTATTCATAATAGAAATCCTTGTTATAATTAAGGAAACTTATAACATAACTCCCTATTCATTCATATGTCTTCATTTGGGGTTAGCATGAGTTTTGGGGGTTAGCATGAGTTTTGTGTAGGGAGGTCTTATATGTATAAAACTTCATTTGATTAGTATGTGTCTCATCATTGCAAGTATCGAACTCAAAAGGGAACCAAAAATAGATGTATCTGCGATGATCCAAATCCTTTTGTGAAAGATGATCTTTGGTTAATAAGGGTTTGCAGTTGGGAATTCTATAAATAAGTAAAGGTCCGTATAAATATGATACGTTATGATTCTATAAAGTTTTAGGGATAGTATCAAAGTGGACAAACAACTACGAGCTTGTAGGTCAAGTCCCGTTGACGACATAAATGTCTTGAAAAGGATGATTGTGAGAGCCAATATCCTTTTAAAAGGGAAAAAAAGTAGACACCATTGGTGAGTTCATCATCCTATCATCTACTTTAATCAACAAAAGTCTCTGATAATAATATTTTTCATCTAGACAATGCGCTATGTAACTTGATATTATCATCAAACACATTACTCAATATAACCTTATAACCTTGACATCTTTTATACCGACAAATATTGTTTAATTTGCTCCATAAAAATACAGATTTGCAAGCAAGCGCTCACGTCTTTGTTTCTAAGGCTAGCATTATTAGGGGTAAAAACTTCCAAAGATGCCACTAATTATAGAATTTCTTCAACGCAAGGGCACCTAAGGAATTCGTTTATGTGCAACTAACCAAGATGCTCAAATGTTGCTACTTTAAAGCATTATAAACCCAGAATCTCTCCTGTTGCTTAAGATGTCACAATATACGTTTTGAGTTTAACGACAGCCCTAACTTTCACACTAATGAAGATATCTGCATCATATGCTCTATTTTACAAGAGAATATGAGATATAAAAGTCAATGTGTGGAATTTGTCTAGGACAGTGTCCTATCATGTTATTATGGCCCAATGTGTTGAAGGTATAAAACTTGTGATAACACGTATGTTGTCAAGGTGCCAACATACGTTAAGTTTGATTCATATCTTCAAATAATGTCTTTTAGTTTAGAAATCTAATATAAAATGTACATCTCTTGAAATAATGACTCTTAGTTTAGAAATTTAAAATAAAATGATGTAAACACATGCCTGGATAGAAAATTTTCAATAAAATGACATTTTGGTTCATGACTTAACCAGACTCGATATGGTTCGGGTGTGAACCTATCTAGTTCTGTAGTTCTGATGCGGTCAAGACTAGTTTTTGCACTTTCACATGGACAAAAGGATTGGGAGATTGATAGGGAGTTGAGGGAATGAAAAATGGAAATTAAATTTACTAAGATATTTTCAGCAAATACATAAATTTCTAGTATTTCCGATGGTTATAAAACACAACAATGTGGATTTCATTAGGAAAAGAATGAAACTATCTTCTCTTCTTGTTATTTACACTTGAATAATGTAATAATAAACACAAAATCCACCGAAAAGCACAAGTATAATCGACATACCATCTCTCTCTAAGTTGAGTTCAAATCTCTTGAAACCTGCCCTTGCCATCTGCACCATAAAATTGAAAGTCCAGGTTCATCAACACACACAAGAATTAAAATGTATAATCATTAACATAAGTCTGCATAAATACTTCGTCAATTGTTTTCTTATACTCGCATAGTAAAAGGATTGTGTAACAATAGTAACGACGTAATTCACAATTCGATGCCAAAAGGAGTAGAATTTGATAAATCTTGGGTGTAGGCTTCGTATGAACCTTAATTCTAGCCTATACATACATCTCTTGTACTTGTTAAAAGTATGATAATTCTCGATGAGCTTCATTAACACCCAAAAGCCCTATCATAGGGATATTACAAATCATTCTTATCAACTAACTATCCTTACTATCCTCACAGTATATCTCTAGTTTAAATATGAGATAAACATGTATTCAAATATAACAATGAGATAGATATGGCTAATACGCCCCCGCAATTTGAGCGGGAGGAGCACAAACGCTCAAGCTGGACCGGAAGGATTGAAACTGTTGCCGCGGGATGCCTTTAGTAAAAATGTCCGCATATTGCATTACGGACGGAACATGTAGCACGCGGATATGACCAACCCGGACTTTTTCTCGCACGAAATGAATGTCGATTTCAATATATTTGGTCCATTGATGTTGAACGAGGTTATCCGACATATACACCGCGAAGACATTGTCACAGAAAACAACGGTGGCGCGGAGTAATGGCACATGTAATTCGCGCAAGTCCATGTAGCTTCGGCAACCGCATTAGCGACTCCTCTATATTCTGCTTCGCCGCCGGAACGAGAGAGTGTGTATTGTAGTTTCGAGGACAACGAAATTAAATTATCCCCAAGAAAAACACAGTAGCCACTAGTGGATCTGCGTGATGTGGAACAACCCCCCCCAATCGGCATCGGAGTAGCCGACCAAGTCATGCGTACGGGACCGAGTGATCCGAATGCCATAATCTGTTGTGCCCTGTAAATATCGAATAATACGCTTCATAAAAGCAAAACGCGGATCATGCGGTTCATGCATGAACAAGCAAACTTGTTGTACTACATAAGAGATATCCGGCCTTATGAATGTCAAATACTGGAGCGCCCCAGCAAGGCTGCGGTATAAGGTAGGATCCTTGAATAAAGATCCGTCCGTGGCACTGAGTTTGGCTGCTAAGTCAATGGGTGTGACACAAGGCTTGTAGTCGGTCATAGCTACGCGAGCAATAATGTCTTTTGTGTATTGTGGTTGTAACAAAAACAGGTCATGTGTATCTCGCGTCACTTTAATCCCCGGAAAGTGGTGTAGAACCCCCAAATCAGTCACAGCAAACTCGCGAGAGAGTGTAAGAATGATGTGTTTTAACAAGGCATCGGAGGAAATGGTGATGACAATATCGTCGACGTAGAGCAACAAACAGGCCAAGTCGCGACCTTGGTTGTAAATGAACAATGATGTATCACACCCACTGCTCTTAAAGCCATGACAAGTGATATAGAAGGTAAAGCGGGTGTACCACACCCGCGGGGCTTGCTTGAGACCAAAGAGGGATTTCTTAAGACGACACACCGGGTGCGGGTTGCGTTTGTCCACAAAACCAGGCAGTTGATGCATGTATACCGTTTCTTTTAAATCACCATAGAGGAAGGCATTCTTTACATCGAGTTGATGTATAGGCCAATCCCGTGAGACCGCCAAAGAAAGGAGGGTGCGGATGGTCGCCGATTTGACAATCGGGCTAAAAGTCCATTGACGACCAGCCGACTCCCACAATTTGTGATTTCCCATTGACGACCAGCCGAGCTTTATAGCGTTCCAATGAGCCATCGGCCTTGAATTTCTGGCGAAACAACCACATGCAACGAATAACCGGTCAGTCCCGGGGTCTTGGAACAAGTTCCCACGTATCATTCTCCTTTAACGCATTAAATTCAGTTTGCATGGCACCTAACCAATTTGGGTCGTCATAGGCTTGGGTATAGGATTTAGGGACTGGAGAAAATGAGGTATGGAAGTGGGTATGAACCGGTCTAGTGGCAGTTGCGGTTTTGGAACGTGTCTGCATGGGGTGTTGGGTAGGCTGGGTGGGCGCGGTTGTGTGGCGCGCGAGTAGCTGGGGACGAAAGGGGATGGGGTGG
Organism: Flaveria bidentis; assembly: GCA_018326385.1. NCBI lineage: Eukaryota > Viridiplantae > Streptophyta > Magnoliopsida > Asterales > Asteraceae > Flaveria > Flaveria bidentis. The sequence continues at coordinate 13,888 of BJCM01000454.1, read as the reverse complement.
GAGGTGTGGCTTTAGGGGCTGGGGGCAGACGGTTTGGGCGTTTGTTTACGAGAGTATGTGAATCGGATGGGTGGTTTAGGGTGGGGGTCGGGAGTGATGGTTAGGGGAGACGGTGTGGGTGTGGCTGGAGGGTATTGTGTCGTCTAGAAAGTTGTAAGTGCGTTTGTCGCATGGGGTGGTGTAAGGAAAATCGGTTTCATCGAAGACAACATGATGGGAGATGATGACTCGACCGGAGGCGAGGTCGAGACAGCAGTAGCCACGGTGTTCTTGTGGGTAGCGAAGAAAGACGCATTTGAGGGATCGTGGGTGGAGTTTATAGGGTTGGGTGGCGAAGGTGTTGGTATAGCAAGCGCAGCCAAACACTCGTAAGTGATCGTATGTTGGATGTCGGAGATAGAGGGCAAATGTGGGTGTGTGGAAGTTTAGGCGTTTGGTCGATAGGATGTCGTAAAGGTAAGTGGCGGTGTGGAGAGCCTCTACCCAGAAAGCGGGTGGAAGGTTAGCATGAATAAGGAGGGCACGAACGATGTCGTTGAGGCGACGGATCATCCGTTCGGCCCGGTCGTTTTGGGGAGAGGTTTAAGGGCAAGAGAACCGGAAGAGGAGGCCATTAGTGTTTGCAAAGATTTTCAAATCTTTGTTATCAAATTCGCCGCCTAAATCGCATTGGAACGTTTTAATGGGTCGGTTAAATTGGGTGGCAATTAGTATTAACTTGTATTATTTACCATTTATTGTATTATTTTATTAGCTGTAATTTAGGTGTCAATTACTGATTTAGTGGGATATGTTAGTCAACGTTTTCCTTGCATAGAATAGGAAGGTTGTTGTTGTACATCTTGTATATATTCTAATTTCTATTGGGAATGAGATCATCGATTGAACAACTCTTTACATGGTATCAAGAGACCAGGCACCAAATTAGCCCCCTCCGTTCAATTTTGCAACCATCTCCTTCTGTCCCGAACTAGCAGTTCGTCGGATAGGGTGCTGTAAATCCATTGGAGAACGAGAGCATCAAGTTCCTTCCAAGCATCATAGCCCTCAGAATTGGGTTCGGGTGGTGTAGTGCCATCAACGTGGGCCAAAACTTTGTAAGCGATAGCGTGTAGCTTAAAGAGTTTGGTCCAGGAGGAATAGGTTACTTTGGAACCATCAAGGGTGCGGATCTTTGACTGGATATTGGTAACGGAATAGGCTGGGTGAAGAGGGGTGGGTTTGTGTGGTGCGGTTGCGGGTGTGGTGGGTAGATCCTTGGTAGAGGTTTTTGGTTCGGTCATGATGGCTGAAAAAAAAAAGATATCGGCCGCTAGGTATCGGAGTATGCGGGTGTTCCTTAGGGTCGAGGCTATGATACCATAAAAGTATGATAATTCTCGATGATCTTCATTAACACCCAAAAGCCTTATTTATAGGGAAGATTACAAATCATCTTTATCAACTAACTATCCTTACTATCCTCACAATATATCTCTAGTTTAAATATGAGATAAACATGTATTCAAATATAACAATAAGATAGATATGGCTAATACTTGTAATCTATTATCACTAAATAAATGAATATTCTAGTTGCCCTAGGAGGGCGTAGATTGCACATCGCGTTCAAACCTCTATATTGTAGGAGCATGTTATGAAGGATGAGATGAGCTCTTTAATGAAAAATAAAACATGGGTTCTAACCAAGCTTCCGTCAAATAAAAGAACTTTACTTCTTAAATGGGTCTTTAGGGTCAAGGATTAACATGATGAGTCTAAACAGTATAAAGTTCGTTTAGTTGGCAAGGGTTTTCAGCAGAAGAAGGGGGTTGCTTACGATAAGATCTTCTTTCCAGTTGCAAAAATGACAACCACTAGATTGGTTTTGAGTCTTGTAACAGCAGAGGGCTTACATCTTGAGCAACTAGATGTAAAGACAACTTTTCTACACAATGACCTTGACGAAGATAATTTACTTCGAGTGAGCATCGTTAGAAACAAGGATGGTTCTCTAAAATGTCTAGAAGAAATACATTGGGTAAGTGTTTGGAAAGATTTAAGATGAATAATGAGAAGACCAAGCCTAGAAACACACCATTGGGAAGTCATTTAAAGCTCACCAAAGATCAAGTCTCCTAAATATGATGAAAAAACAAAATGGCTATATTCCAGACGCATCCGCAAACGATAGTCTCATGTATGCCATGGTTTGCACTCAACCAGATTGCTTGTAGTTTTGAGGTAGTTAGTCGGTTTATATCAGATCTGGGAAGAGAACATTGGGAAGCAATAAAATGGAACTTAGATACTTAAAGCATACATAAAAAAAGGGTTATGTTTCAAAGGGAAAGATGCAAAGGGTTACACAAATGTTGATTTGGGTGATTATAAAGGGACATTCAAAAGAACTACCCGATATGCCTTTACAGTGGGAGGAACAACAGTGTGTTGAATACATGGCTATTGTTGAAGGCAGTAAAGAGTTAGTATGGTTGAAGACTTTTCTTGAAGAGTTGGGCAAACAACGATTACTCATTGTATTGTGACATTGAGAGTGCAGTGAAACTTGTCAAAAATCTAGTCTATCATGGCAAAACAAAACACATTGAGATGAGGTATCACTTTGTTAGAGGATTGATTAGTGATGGAACAATCATCTTGAAGAACAACTCAGGTGCGAAGAATCCAACAAACAATGTTGTAAAAATCGCTAGGCGCTAGTCGGGCGGCGAGGTAGGGACTAGGGATTAATCGGATTGGTTTTTTCATATATAATTTTTAGTTTTATATATAAATACACATTTTAGAATGTAATTTTAATAAAAAAGTTCATTTTTATATATAAATATACATATTTCGCCGGATTTTCTAAGTTTTTGCCGGAATTTTTTAAAGTCGCCGGAATCACCGAATTTTGGCCGATTAAGACCGCCTAGGTCCGATTTTGACCAATTTTGACCGATTACCGATTAGGGGCTCCGATTATGTGACCGATTACCAATTTTGACCAATTGGCGATTAGTCGGCGCCTAGCGCCGATTTTTGCAACACTGCCAACAAATATGTTTACCAATTGGATAAGCTGAAGCTTTGCATAGCTTCAGTTGGCCTTCAAGAATATTGTTGAGAAGACGAGAGTAACTAGGAGGTGCTAAAATCAAAGAGGGGTTTTATCTACAGAAGTATAGTAACGTGGAGTGCAACTGAACGTGGATCGAAGCCTCTAAGTGGGAGATTTGTTGGGTGTAAGCTTCGTATGAATTAGAATGGAGTAGTTAGGCTTAGCCAGCCCAAGCCCTAAATGGGCACATTTTAGTTAGCTTGTTAACTAAGGGATTAAGCCTAATTCTATCCTATAAATATATCTCTTGTACTTGTAATCCATTATCACTCGATAAAAGAAAACCCTAGTTGTCCCAATAGGACGTAGGTTGCACGCCGCAACCGAACCTCTATAAATCTCTCATGTCGTTTACGGCATTAGTGTTTCTTGTTAATGTCCGTATGTGCTTTGATTTTAACTATAAAAATGGTAGAAACTCGACACACCTTGAAAGCAAGAACCGTGCGAGTGGGCTTAAGTTGGCATTTGACTCAGTCTCCTTGTTTTGCTGCTTTTTTTTGTTATCTGCTTCTGCACTTGCATTTGCATCTGCATTTTCTGACTCTGATACCTTTTTACCCTTGGAAAATCCACGTATCGCCACCTCTTGCAGATCCTTTAACAACGGCTCCTTTGAACTGAAATGTATTTTCCTAAGGAAAAAAAGTACAACTAAAAAGAAAAATAAAAAAAAAAAGATTTAAGCACGTACCTTGCCAACCGATGAAGAACCCTAGTGACAAGAAATTCACAAGATCCAGGCTTTGTGTGTTCCATATCCATCAATGAATTTATCACTGAACGAATCACAGATGCCTCTAAGTCATCTGCAACTGCCTAAATTCATATAAAATCACACAGGAAACAATTATTTGACTTGATGAGAGCTTTATAAACCTTAAATATGCAAATATAAATATACATAATGAGTATTCACCTCTTTCAATGAAGGGACTATGAGAACAGAGAGGGGGGCGGATGCTGACAACGCAGCTGATCTGGCACTCTCTTCGTCGTCACTGCTTGCATGGCGAGGTTTTGGAAATGCTTTTATTGCATCATAATAGTCGCTTGAATGTCTGAATTAATAAACAAAATAAATAAAATAATTTAACCATATTAATGTTTTTAAATCTGATTTACACAAGAAACCATACCCTGCTGATTCCAAGCTTTTGGTTGATTTATCTGTTTTTCGACTTTCTTGAGCATCTTTATTAACCTTGCTTAAACCAGACTTATCTTTCGCATGTCCTTTCTTCATACCTGCTTGAATTGCAGCCTTTGCCTAATAACATATAACCATATATATTAAAAGATATGTTACACGTTAAATCATCATCGTTATATAATTAGAAATAGCAAGGAACCTCTGCTAGATTTAATGCGCTGTCCTCGTGCGAAGCGGTTGACGTTTTTTCTTGGATTCCCAGTCTTGATTTCGGAGTGCGTGGAGAATCCGAGTCATCATGTTGTCCACGGTAGACAAAAGTACCACTTATGGAAGCATCTTCAAGAGAACTAAATGTGCTGCTTGACTGTACAATATAGTGGATATACCCAAAAAGGACCATAGGAAAGTTGCAACAAAAATTAAAAAGAAAAACTTTATTTTACAAATGATGCTTACCATGGTACCTTGATCACTGAAAAGTGATGATGTTTGAGTTCTGGGAGATCTCACAACAACGGTTCCAGTGCCATCCATTGACACAATATCATCATCATGCCTATAAGAATCTTGTTTTTTATCTTGATCAGATTCTCTATAATCTCTTCTAGATGCTTCTAATAAACGCCTGGTGCCACTTTCCATATGTCTCTTCTGGGTTGCTTGATTGTCGGTTTTTCGGTCTCTAATTTGAGGTGGTCTTACTGCACTTCTAACTGTACCTGTACTCCCGGATCCACCTATGCTGAAATCCCATCCGGCATTTCTCTGAGTTTTACCTGGCCCACTGTGATTAATACGGGTCAGCAAACGCTTTAGAAACAGAAGGGTAATAAATTTAATCACAATCTAGCAATCCACCTCGCTCGAACAGTTTCATCAATTCTTGGTTCCCTAGTAACTTTCACAGTATTAGATCCTTCCCCAAAAGCTTGCATACCATTTCTAGGTGTTTCCCCGTCATCCTTAATTTGAAACTTTGGTCTTTCTCTGTCAAGATAGAAAGAAATAGACAACATGATTTAATGAAAATTATAATAAAAGTGAAAAAATAAAAAATGTGATACATACACCATAATTATTATATGTAATGATTAATGGCACTAAAGAAGCACCTGATTCTCTCCAGGAGTCTTGGATTCTTCCTTGCATTCCTAATAAAGCGGTGTTTCAGAAGTTCCTTTGCACTTGGTCTCTGAGCATAGAATAAAGAAGATTAAATAAATAATAATATTTAAAACAAATAGAAAAAGAAACTAACCGACACGTGCACATACAATTTGAGAAAGGTGAATAGTATACCTCAGCTGGCACCTTCTTTAAACACAATGAAACAAATTCTTTCATTGGACGAGAAAAATGTTCATCTAGCTGCAAAGAGAACCAATGGCTAAATCAAGCTAAATCTAACTGGATCAATCAAGTAAATGAATACCATAATACACCACATAATATTAAGAAATAGAATTAATGAAACGCTGAGGACCTGGGGTGGGTTTTCTCTAGGTATGATGAAAAGAACTCTCATTGGGTGAAGATCAGCGAGTGGGGGTTCTCCTTTAGCCATCTCAATCGCAGTTATTCCTAAAGACCAAATATCTGCCTGTATCGACCAAAGTTAAACAACGTAGTAATGAGTTTGCGGAAAAGCCAACATCATGAAAATTACACTGAGAAGTGAAAATATGAAGTGGACCTTCTCATTGTATCCGTCTACATTCTGAATAACTTCTGGTGCCATCCAAAATGGTGTTCCTACAAACGTCTGTCACAATCAATTATATCAGTGATTTGCCTATTCTAAACATTATGAAGTATCAAAAAAGGAAAGAAAAAATAAACATGTTGTGTTTTGGCTGAACCTACAATACCTTTCTTCTAGAAATTGTTCTGGTTAGTTGTGCAGACACGCCAAAGTCTGCAACCTGTTGAACGTCCAAATGTATAAATCAGCAATTTCATTTGCATTGTATGAAGTAGAGATCGTATTACTCATTATTGGCACAGTGAACAAAAAATAGTGCACCTTAACATCACCATTGGCAGTCAACAAGATGTTTGCAGCTGTCAAAATGTAAGACAACCATTGTCATTATACCACCACATTTACAAGAATGCAAAATAAAGAAAAAAAATTTCTAAAAAAGCAAAAGGTAAATATTGTTCATTCAGTTCTAATGTAAGAAAGTAGAAGTGTACAACGAATAATTGTTTTTAGTGTTATCCTATTTTAACATACAACTAATAAAAATATTCCAATTAAAGAAAGAAATTGAAGCATTTAATTTATCAGTTTCAAACCTTTAATATCTCTGTGGATCTTTCCTTCGGTATGCAGATATTCAATGGCATGCAGCAAGTCACGTAAAATGCAAGCGATTGACATTTCATCCAATGGGTGATTTGGTTGTATCTGTGGAATATCAATTCAACAACAGTTCTTTTACTAAAACAATAGACAGAATATATTTAAATGGAAACTAAATCTAAACAATATGCAGATTCTATTTGAATAGATAACCTACTAGATCAGCAACAGAGCCACCAGCCATATATTCCATTATTATCCATAGTTTTGTTTGGTGTAGATATGACCCATAGTATTCAGTAATATATGGCGATCGACATTGTTGCAAAACGGCTATTTCCTGAATCATATTTCAGTAAAAGATCACTATTCAACATTCAAGAATTCAATCGAAACACAACAAATTCGCACAGACATATATACCTTTTGAATGTCTTCAATTTCATCCTCCCTGTAAAATACATAGAACCAAACATTACTTATAAATTATAACAATCTGAGCATAAACATATTGATCTTTATAGATAATAAACACTTTAAGAACGAAATCTCACGATTCTTCCAAATCAATAACTTTAATAGCAACCTCTTTGTTGATCTCCTTGTCAAACCTGCAAATCAACAACAACCATATCAGCATTATGCACATAAAGAAAATCAAAAGCAAGAACTTGCAGACTGAATTTCAAGAAATTACCCCTTATACACATCACCAAAAGACCCTCTCCCAATTAGTTCCAAATCACTAAACCGCGATCCCGCGGCCTCCATGATAGTTGCTGCATCTGCCATCGTCACTGCAAGATCAAATCCCCTTCTTCCTCAAAGAATCATACACATATCATTGCATCAAACACATGGTATCAAAAATCCCTCAATTCCAACTTGGAGTTGACAATGTTAGTGGGCTAGGTGTCAAATCACTGTTGCTTGAAATCTGAAACACCCATTGACAAAAGAAACAAAAAGCTCGCCTTAACGATCAGCAATAGCACCTATCGAGTGAAATCAACGAGTTTGTGAGATGAAATCGTAATGGGTGAAGCAAAAGACTCGAAGATGCAATCAAGATGATGATTAGGTGAATCGAAGTGGAGTAAATTGACAGTGGATCGATTGATTTGAGAATCTTGAAAAGATGAGAAACTGAAAGCGAAAGACTACCTTGATCTTGAGGTGTTGCGATTGAATCACTTGTTAGGGACCAAAAATTAGGGTTTGTGAAAGGGGATTGAAGAGTGGGGGTGTGAGATTGAAGGGTTGAAGAAAGGGGATCAAGATTCAAGATTCAAGAAAGAAACAAATGAAAAGTTGTCTGATTTCTGTAAAAACAAAAGAAAGCCGTTATTTAGGGTACAAGGAAGATGGTAAACAACATTAAATTCTAGTGTTCTTTGTTTTTCTTGAAGCAAGATTCTGTAAATTTTTGTAGCGAGTATAATTATTTTTATTTACAATGATAAAAACTAATGTTTTTATTTAACTTGTAAATATTGATGACATGAACTTATCGTTTAAAATCATGAACTTATCATTTAAAAGCATCTATTCGATTGGGACATCATATCACTAAAAAGTGAGAGTTTTTTTTATACGAGGATCGAGCGCCATTTATATTTCGGACAATAATACATATGTTGATCAAATTAAAGTGTAATAAATACTCGAAGTGATTAACACCATTATCTTCAAATCATCCTTAAAGCGTTAGTGGTCAAGGGGTTACGATCTCTCTATTATTTTTTATTTTCATATCGGCTCGATCATAAACTTCCTCTTCTCATTTATCCATCTCTCTTCGTCCCTGGCATAAATCGTTTATGATTTGTTTGTAATTTTTATTTAACTTTAAAGTATTCATTATTGACACGATGCATAATGATTTTCAATAAATACAGTAAATTTTCATATATATCTTCATGGTTTGGTTGTATTTTTTACATGGTTTTAGTTTTCTTGTTAACACAATTAGGTTCGAATTTTGTTTCTTATTTTAACTTTTTTTCATTTAATTGGGTCTATTATTGCTGGGTTTGTTGTTTCTCTGGATTTAAAAGAATGCTTCAATTAAGGTGCGTAAAGTTCTTCCAACTTATTTGTACGATTTAAATGATGACACTCCCTTGTGTATTTGCTTCAAGGCATGCGAAGGTGTTGTGGTTTGGAGTTTTCTGCATAGTTTTTCGAATAGTGTGAATCACTATAGATTAAAGTTATTTTGGTGTGGCTTCAAAATATCTAATAAGATGGGATAAAAGGTTTCTACGACGAGAGAAAAGTTCTATATGAAATCGTATTGCAATTTGTGTGAATTTGATTCTTTGAAATTGACCGGGTGAATCCTTTGTTTATGGGTTGAGATATTGTAACGACGTTACGTGTATGAAAGTGTGATAATGATTAGAAAAGTATTAAAAAAATGGTGTCACGTAGGTGATGGCTAGGCGCCATATAAGATGTGCGTGGGAGGGTGATAACGATTAAAAAGTTTGTTGTGGTGGGATGATAGTGATAGTGCTTATAGAGTAATACAAAAATTGGTAAATTACATTTATACGTGAAAAAAAAAACCTCGAATGGCTAGCTTTTTATGGGTTCTTCATCGGGTACAAAAAAACCTTTGGAATTTGTGTCAATTTGTCATCGCGAGGGTTTGATGTGCTTGCCCAGCCTCTTCCACTAGAGGTTCTTCTTTTAAGGTGCTTGCCCAGCCTCTTCCACTAGAGGTTCTTCTTTTAAGGTGCCAGTAATAAAAAAACTTGTTTATCTATCTTTAGAAAGAGGATATAAAAAAATAACTAGATCAATGTCTTCTGCGCGCGTCTTCGTCTGCTATAACCTTCAAGGACGATGCGTCTTTACGTCTTCTCGTCAGGATCTATATAGGGGATTGAATGCATTATAACTTCTTTTATCTAGCGCTCTCAAGCTAAGGTAACTCGAAGCTTTGAATGGCTCCTGCTTAGCTTCCTTCCAATGATTAGAGTCTTTCTGCTTGCAGTTTTGAATCTTACAACCACCATGTCACGCCTCCCCCTTCCATCACACCCACTACGCACCTTTCGTTGTGGTGTTCCCTATTATGTCCTTGCCTACCTAGCAGGAGTAACGCCTCACAACACACACTAATTGGGTAAATCATATTTCCTAGCTTGTTTGTTATTAATTATGATTTTTCATTTGGTTACTATGTGAATCCTAATATCCCAACATAACTTAATAAAATTTAAAATCACCAAACATGTGTTTATTAATACTTAAATGTTTGATTTATGTGATTCTCACTTGATATATAACGAGATATCAGTATTTTTTTAAAATTCACTAGTTTTTATCGATATAGTTTTATCTTTGAATGTTATAGGAATAAGCATATTGAAGATATGGTACAAGTAGCCACCAAAATCATCACGTATTTTTTTAAAGAGTTTAATATTCCTTCCAACCTAAGAAAGTTACAAACAATGTAATGACTCAAATAAAAAGTTAAATGAACATATCAATCGGAAAGTTTACACTATTATTAAGAATTCGATAAATTTTGGATAATAGGTGACGCCCGATAGAAGAAATTTTCTTAAGTTATGATAAACATTTATAATTCAAAACACAATAGTACCAATACAAAATTCATGGCCCGCCACTAGTTACAAATTCATGAGTTTGCCACTTAATATCTATTTGATTTTTATGCAATATGACCTCATGATAGTTGTGATAAAGAAACCATATACTTAGGTCCTCATCTTCCTCAGTTGGCATTATAGAAAAAAACATCTATTCAAAAGAATGAAGGTTGTTCCACATGTACATAAGTTTTAGCAAGTTTCATTTACATTGAACCTTACATGCAAACAAAACACAAATGATGAGTTAGAAATTAGATAAAGTTTTATTTTTTCTAAGTTCCAACAAAACTTTTTGAAGGTGCAAGTCGAATTATTCATTACTTCATGGTTACATGAAGATTACTGCAATTTGACATCACAAGAAGCAAGTTATATCAAAATTAACTTTAAAATACACACGTGCATTGCGAATGGAGTGAAAGAAAACTTGCATAACAGATTTTAGTATCGACAAATGATAAGGCCAAATGAGTGAAAGGTCAATTTGTATAACGTTGCCGACAACAACACTAACACTTACATGTGTAATTTGACCATGTGATGTAAATGACTTATGAAAATAAATTGGTTTTTTAATATTTTGATGAAAAATAATTATTTTTGTCAAACTTAAATATATAACATAATTAAAAAGATAAAATGGTTATATTATAAACTATTTTTAATAGATAATAAAAAATTACAAGTAAAAGTGAGGTTGGGTCCAATGTCAAAAAACATTTGTAGTTAAAATGATAAATGTTTGATTGAGATTAATGGTTTTGACACCACTTATGACTAGTTAAAGTAATAAATTCATTGTGGGCCATGTGGTCTAACATTAGTAGTAATTATTATACTTAATTACTATTAAACATCAGCTCATTATTGTGAGAGAGTTTACTATAGCTATAAATACCATTCATTAAGAAAACTATACTAATGTTTAATGCTTTACGGGGATTGTTGTTGTACTACTACTACTGCATTGGGTGCTATCACTCAATGCATCAGTTGGTTTCTGTTGTGGCTATATGTATTATTCTCCTTTTTGTGGTTCTTGCCTTAAATTGTTAATGCAAGTTTTCTTAAAGTGCTAGGTACTATTGTTCAGTGTTTTTAGTGGTTCTTATTGTCCAGTTAGGCCATCAATTATTGTTGTCATTGATGGAGTTTGTCTTGAGATGATGTTCGTGTATTATTGTTGTTGATGATGGTGCTTGACCTGGGATGATATTTGTGTATTACTGTTGTCGATGACGGTGAGGCAAAGCACTCTTAGATGACGGTGAGGCAAAGCACTCTTAAGACAAGCTTGATCTTGAACCTGTTGGCTTAGTGAAATAAGCAATGATGATGAGAAAAATGATATACCCATTGTTATGGCATGTAAACTCTTAAGTTGTGATCATAATTAATAATTTTATTCTAAGCCTTATATTTTAATATTATGTTTAGAAAAAAATAAGCATATATTACATGTTTCTTAGCGTTAGTTATTAATCTTTTTAATGTTAATATCAAGATAAATAGATGATTGCGATATAGGGTATAAACGAGCGATAAATGATCGGTAGTGATTGTGGTATTTAACCTTCGTTAATACGCTACATTAACACTCGGGACCGCTGCAACACACGGGGTAAATAACTAGTTTTAAATTATTATTAAAAGGTAATTGTAGTTTAATAATCTCAACTTTTATTTAGGGGTCTGATAAAGAAACACCCTATCAGGTGTTATGCGGATACCCTTTAAATTTCTTTCATGACTCGTATTGGTTTGCAAAATATCAAATAAGTCAATTTACAAAATGTTACAGCTCGTATTGGTCGTTACGGCTCGTAATGACTTTAACTTATGGGGTCATAACGAGATTTATAATCGTAAGTAAAATCTTTTTTTAAATTTTTTTTCTTTAAATTTTCATTTTTAATAAATGTTTTTTAATATGTTAAAATTAATTAGGTAGTACTTTTTAGTTTAATTTGTTTACTTTTATATATACCTTTGAAAAGTAAATCAAATTCTTTTTATTATTTTTTTTTTTTTGTTTTTATATAAAGGGTCGGGTACAAATTTTATAAATTAGTTTATAGAACGTATTATAAATACATATTATATATACATATATATATATAGGGGAGGGATTCCTTGAAAACCATGTTATAAATGAAAACCAGTGGTTATATATATGTAAGTACGTATTACAAAGTATACAACTAAGAGTTACATATATGTATGAGTTATTTATATGTAAGTGTGTATTACCATGTGTAAAACTAAAAGTTACGTACATATAACTCATACAAGTTACGTATATGTAAATCGTTTCGTTATCATCGTCGTTCATTGGAGTTCAAATTCAAAATATATAATAACTTCAAAAGATAAGGTTGAACCCCACTTAAATATATTTTAAATAATTTAATAATTAAATCAATTAAAAATTATATGATTTGGTAGTGGTGGTTTTCGCGGTTTTTATTTATAAACATGGTTTTCATTTGATCCCTCCCCTATGTATATATGTGTATATATATATGTATATATACACACACACACATATGTATACATACATAAATGTGTATATACATATATACATATATATATATACATACATACATACACACACACACATATACATATATATATATATATGTGTGTGTGTGTGTATGTATGTATGTATATATATAGGGGAGAAATCAAATGCAAACCATGTTTATAATTGAAAATCATGAAAACCAAGGGTTACATGTATGTAAGTACGTGTTAAAAAATGCACAACTAAGAGTTACATGCATGTATGGGTTATTTATATGTAAGTACGTGTTACCAGGTGTACAACTAAGAGTTACGTAGATGTAGCTCCTACAAGTTACGCATACGTAAGTCGTTTTGTCATCATCGACGTTACTTGGAATTTATATGAAAAATGTATAATGACCTTGAAAAATATGGTTGAATTTTACTTAAATATATTTTAAACAACTATAAAGTTAAACCAATTATAAATTATGTGATTGGGTAGTGGTGGTTTTCACGATTTTTAATTATAAACATGTGTATACACACACACACATAGAAAGAAAAAAAAGAATAATGCTTAATAACACAAATAAGTAATGTTTTTTTTATAATTCACTTACAAATATTTCATATAATATAAAGATTACACCCACAAATTTATAAATAGCGGATTGTGAATGCTCCAATTAAAACCTTTATTTATATGACTTATAAATAAGTATTTTATAAAAGCGAAAAATAAAGCTAAAAAATATTATTAATTAATAAATCATAAATGAATGAAAACATTAAAAAATAAAAATTTTCGGAATCTTACTTACGGTCATAAGGCTCATTACGACCCTATCATTACATGTCGTAATGGAGAATACGAGCCGTAAAAAATAATGAATTGACTGATTTGATATTTACAGACCAATACGACCCATGAAGTCTCTTATGGGACGTATTAAGGGCGTCCAGATATCCATCTGGGTGTAGACATGTACAAACCGGTTTTTCGGCCCAAACCGGTTCGGGTGCCAAACCGAAACCGGTTTGGTCAAATTTGGTCAAAACCGGTTTGGCCCGAAACCGGTTCGGGTCCAAACCGGTTTCAAAACCAAAAATCCCAAACCTATCAAACCGGTTTGGGTCGGTTTGGAACCGGTTCGGGCCCAAACCGGTTCGGCCCAAACCGGTTTTGT
>BJCM01000453.1:0-11976 GCA_018326385.1 Flaveria bidentis | reverse complement strand
ATTAAAAAATAAAAACTTTAAACTTAAAAAAATGGGACCCTGAACACTAAGCCATTTATTTAGCCTTCTCGGGGCCGCCGATGCACATCACACCTGAACCCACGCTAACAAACAGTTATTTAAAAATAAAATTCAACCAATATGAAAAGTTCCACTTGTTAGGGATCAAAGTCCTTACCGACCTATTATTCTTCTAAACTTTACAATTTTATAATTTTCATTTTTCAAACGAAGCTTCTCTGTTTTCTGTCTTCCCACATCCTTCGGCTTTATAAATGCTCCACCCTCGTTCTCATTCCCACATCATCCAACACAAACACACACACACACACAGTAAACACACCAACAAAAACACACACAGTTAACCAGCAAGCATGGTGTTATCGAGAACCGTTCAATCGGCCTCCGATGACTCCCTACACTCGACATTCGCCTCTCGATACGTTCGCACTTGTCTCCCAAGGTACGTGCGTTATTCGATCTATCAGATCTGATGTTTACTACCGGTGGAATTTGTATTGAGATTGAATTTGGTGATTGCAGGTTTAAGATCCCCGAGAATTCGATCCCTAAGGAGGCTGCATACCAGATTATTAACGATGAGCTGATGCTCGACGGGAACCCGAGGCTGAATCTCGCGTCGTTCGTCACGACGTGGATGGAGCCTGAATGTGATAAGCTCATTATGGCTGCTATTAATAAGAATTATGTTGATATGGACGAGTATCCTGTTACTACTGAACTTCAGGTATCGTCATTTCTTCATTCTTCTTACGCTATTTGTCATCTTACAGTATTCACGTTACCTTCCTTAACTTTATTCTCTAAATATTAAACACCATTAAATAATTAAATAATACTTTTAATATATTTATTATTATTAGCTTTTTCTTTTCCACTCACAACCACTTTTAAAAATATTTAAAAAAATTATGGGGTTTGTATCGTAATTCCCCATATTTCCACAAAAAATTTTAGGAGGAGACGTTCCATAACTTTCCAAAGTAAAGGTTATGTGTTGGAGTCTTACTAGGTACAATATGCTCTAAATGTGTCAATGGTTTTACCACAGTGAGCCTTTGGGTGATGTATTTTCCTTGAAATAGTGGGCGAGTAGGGCAACTGGCGTTGTCCGTGTTCGCGGGCGTGGATGGCCTTTCACCATTGGGTTTACCCGGGTGATCGGGTTTAAAAATTATTTGTTGGCTGCTCAAAAAAAATATTTTCTCTCATTTACTCACAACCATTAACAATCGTCCCCTTAAATATAGAGCACACACTTATAAAAATAAGGAACCTACTATGAATGCTCTTATTGTGCTTAGATCAGGTAGATTGTGAGACAAATTGCTACAAACGTTTGTGATTTTATAACTTGACTAGTCAGGGAATCGTGTGAGTTGAACTGGTTTCGAAACACAGGCGCACGTGAACTATTTATAAACTCTTTTATGTTTAGCTTTGATTTGTATGATTTGTTGTGTTAACAAAATATGAAAACTGAAATAAACAAAATATGAAAGTTGAAACAGTCAATTAATTAGTAAGTAAGGTTTTAAAATAAATTAATTAATGTTTATTAGTAAATTTGGCCAAAGACCAATCCAATTCAAAAGTAGGTGGTTCAAGGGAACTGCTTTATGAGTGGTAATTGGTGCAAGCAAGAAATCTGGTTTGATTATAAAAACATTCAATAAACATACGCTTTTTTAGACCATTAGAATTATATTACTTTCATTAGCATCAATCCGTTTGACCATCCATAGTAGTTTCCTTTCACCTTTACCATCTTTTAGTCCGACTAACGACCATCAGCATTTTTCACTTCTTTTTTCATCCACAGTAGTGATTTTTTTTCTTTTTATCATTCATATTCACTTCATCTTTCATATTAAATAAAAAAACAAAAAAACACAATTAGGTGAATGTGTCTGGTAAGGTGTGGTGTGAATGTGTCACGAGGCGGTGAAAATTCGTTGTGCCAAGCAATGGATCGCGGCACCGAGAGAGGGCGTAGTGGTGTTGCCACACGCACTTCTCTCGCACATCATCATGTCATGGCTTGTGACATGGGCATTACAGATAGTCTTATAAGCTTTGTTTAATTTCCTCATTCATATATAATAGTGATTTTGTTTTTTTACCAAAGAAAAATATGCATTTGAGATCTTTAACTCTCTCACATCATTATATAACAATTGTAACTACTAGCTATAATAGATTAATAGATGTTGCTGTTAGAAGATGCCAAGAAAAGAGAATATGTTAGCGTAATTTTTTATAGCCAAAGACCACTCAAATGCAATGAATATATTATTTGGTCAGAAGAGTAAAGAAGTTTCGAACGGGACACAAATATATATTTATATGTACTTAACTCAAATGATCGCCATTAAAAAATGTTACATACGTCAATAATATTATATTATTAATCAACATTTCTCATTAATTTCACATTTGCAGTACTATAAATAAAATTTTGGGCACAAATAAATCACTACTAAGTATTAAAGTTGTAAGGCCTACCGTTGATAGTTTTTTTTATTAGATCACCAATGGGCATGCACAATTAAGGACAAACAAATATTTTTGCCAATGACACATAAATGTATAAATGGTTTGGTTCAAGAGATCATTTGATCTCACAACTCACATACAATGTAAGAAACTGGTCAAACATTAAACAAATAATATCTTAGATCGTTAATTTATTTTAAAAAACTGGGTGTATACATCTATGTTTAAAACTTATAGACGTATCATTTTCTAATCTCACTCTCATTTCATTTTCAACAATTTTCGTTGGATAAAAACGTCCAAATTTTAATATACTCATTCACAAATCCATCCCCAATTCGCTATCTATCATTTTTATAATCTCGCTTATTTCTAAAATCAATGAATTATCTTTTTAAAATATGTGATTTTAATTTGTTTATTTTTGAGATCTATGTAGTATCTAAAGAGATATGGGCTTACTCATTTGGTATAAGTTTTGCTAGAGGAGAGGTCTTTGGTTTAAATCCATACAAAATGTAAAATTTTGAAGTAAGTTAAAAAGTAAAAGTAGAATAGATCAGCTTTAAAAAATAAAAAGTATTTGGATTTTTAAGGCTAATTTTTGAAGTAACTTAAGGTTATTTAGTTAATTATTTTTGTAAATCCAGGCGTTGTGTTAACTTTTTTAAGTTATTTTTTTCTTTTTAAGGTTATTTAGTTACTGAAATAGTGAAATTATTTTAAAGTCAACTGAAATATGCATTTTCTATTACTGTATCAATTTGACAAAAAGAAATTTTAATTTTAAAAAGGAAGAAACGTCTTATTTGTTATAAAAATTTATAGTTAATATTATTAACCCCTCTGTTTTTTATGGAATTTGGCATATACATATATGAAATGGTTTTCAATAAATGTATTTTTTTTACTATATCTCAGATAAACATGGTCTTCTCCTTATTATCTGTTTGTCTTTACTTTTATTACTCTTGATATAGACTTTGAATTTTGATACATTTAATTAATGGCATTAAGTCTTTTGATTCTTTGCTTGCCAGTTACTTCAAATCCTGATCTATCAAATTGTAGTTATATTTTAAGAAGATGTATATAAAAGTTTTAATCTTGATTTTTCTTTTCTATTTCAACACACCTTACTTTTAAAAACTACGTAAAATAGTCTTAAAAATGTAAAATAGGAAAATCGAATGTTGCCTTTTATATTAGCAAGTAACAAATGTCAATACATTCTTTCCTTTTTTAATGGAGATAGCTGGCAATAGGATATTTCTAAATAATGTAATTAAAATAGTTTATCTTAACTTAAAAGTAGAAAAATAATTCCTAAAGTGGTATGAAAGAATAGTTATTTGGGGGCAATAGAGCGTGGAATCGTGGAAAACCGAGTAAATACAAAAGATTATGATATTATTTTAATTTTTATTTTAATATACCCATGGTATGCCTTACAACTATTTGTTTACTTTTTGTGTCTAAAGTCTATATATTTAATGATCTGATTAAATGATGATAATTTATTTCAAATACTTTATGGTCATTATTTATTGGGGCAGGTGCCTTTCTTAACGCTGCACGTCTTACGTCTAATTATTAATGGATTAAATAATTTTTAATCCATAAAATACTTGATAATATACGTCTTATGATAAACATGGATGACTATAGTTGTTTTTTATATAATAGTATTACATGTAGGGATATTCAAAGTCGGATGTCAGATGTATGAAATTTTAAATATCCGAAAATTTTGGATAGTGAAAATCACTATCCGTATCCGAAATTTTAGATATTCGAAATTCATTTTTTATTTTTTTTACAATAATTAGACATATAATATTATAAAAATAATATAAAAAACCAACTCATATCATAAAAGTTACAATATATACTTAAAAATCTCAATCTAAAGTAAAAATATATCTAAATTTTTTTAAAAAATAAAAATAATATATTTTTTAGTTTTCGGATAATCGAATATCCGAAACTTTTGAAAATCACTATCCGAATCCGAAAATTTGGATATTTCGGGATTCTGATTTACGGATTTTCGGATCAGATTCTCGGATTCGGATATTTTTGAACACCCTATTTACATGTTGTTATTTAAAAATGTATGAGTGGAATTCTTCAATTATATGTAATGATTTTGAGTGGTTGTGAGTAGATGAGAGAAAAAATATTATTGTTAGTTTGTAAATTTGAGAATTCATTGTTCAAACCTTATAATTTTTTTATTTTGTTTTAAATTGGTTATAAGTGAAGAAGAAAAAAAATAATGAAAAAGGTAGAAAAATATTATTTAATTGAAAGTAAATAGAAAAAATAGTGGTTTTTAGTGTAATTATAAAAATAAAAATAATAAATGAGTTGCGAACATTGTAACTAAAAAATAAGTAAGAATGATGCTTCACGTCTACAAATTCGATTACGTGTGTCGTGACTAATTATAACGTGGTTAAATACATAAAATAACCATATGATGTTGTGATGATTCATTTATGAAGTTTGAAACACGGATAGAACACAACTATATAACGCTACCGGTTACCTTTTGTCTATCTCAATTATATTTTTCACTAGTTAGAAAGTTATTGAGGAAAAATCAAACTAGTAAAAAATATATTAGGTTAAAATGTATATTATATATAGTGTACGAGTCAAGTTGAAACAACAGAAATTTAAAGGGGATAAAAACTAAAGTGGTGGTTTGTTAATAGATGCCAGAGACATTGGTAATTGTGTGTTATATAATTAGTTTAGTATGAGAACATCATGGTAATTATCGCTTCTTTCTCACAAATCATATGGTTAAAAATATTTAAAAAATATATTAATACTAATATATGTTTAGGAATGAATTATTTGATTTACAAATAGTAATGGAAACGAGTATAGATATAACCCAAAGGCTAAAAGGTTTACCTATTTCAAATCATGCATTTTCTATGGATCACGTAATTGTTGTAAACGTTTTGTGTTGTTTGAATCTAATTAGACCTGAACTTTTTGTTTCATTATTTACAAATAGATTTTTCTCATTTTATCCTATGCTATATGAATGCAGAACCGTTGTGTGAACATGATAGCACATCTTTTCAATGCACCACTTGGCGACTCTGAAACCGCGGTTGGAGTTGGAACCGTAGGCTCATCCGAGGCAATCATGCTCGCCGGACTTGCTTTCAAAAGAAAATGGCAAAACAAAATGAAAGCACTTGGCAAACCTTACGATAAACCCAACATTGTCACTGGTGCCAATGTTCAGGTAATAAACCCAACATCATCACCAACAGCATGATCCAACATCATTGTAGCAACATAAAACATAAGTAGTTGTATTTAATAAAGCTCAATAACACTAATTATATGTAAATCAATTAGGTTTGCTGGGAGAAATTCGCAAGGTACTTTGAAGTGGAGTTGAAGGAAGTGAAGCTAAGTGAAGGTTACTATGTTATGGACCCTGATAAGGCTGTAGAGATGGTTGATGAAAACACCATATGTGTGGCTGCTATCTTGGGTTCCACCCTTAACGGCGAATTTGAAGATGTTAAGAGGTTAAACGACCTCTTAGTTGAGAAGAATGCCAAGACTGGGTATGTATATTTATACGTTTTCTTATCAGTATTACATAATCTTATTGGTTAACAGAGGGTATTGGATGAGTCTTATGAATATTAATGTGGTATTTCTATCTTATGAGACTTGTTGTGGGAATGTAGATGGGATACTCCAATTCATGTGGATGCTGCGAGTGGCGGTTTTATTGCACCATTTCTCTACCCCGAATTGGAATGGGACTTTCGATTGCCGTTGGTAAAGAGTATAAATGTAAGTGGTCACAAGTATGGTCTTGTTTATGCTGGTATTGGGTGGGTGATTTGGAGGAACAGAGAAGACTTGCCTGATGAACTCATCTTTCACATTAACTATCTTGGTGCTGATCAACCGACTTTCACCCTTAACTTCTCCAAAGGTAATTCTAAAGTCTTGATAATTGGTGTTTAGCGTTTCGATAAACAGATTCTACTTCTGATTATAAGATTTAAACTTAACGTTTATTGATTACTTTTCAGGTTCTAGTCAAATAATTGCTCAATACTATCAACTCATTCGCTTGGGTTTCGAGGTTAGCTTTCATCTCTAAAACTCTTTCCATCTCTCCAAACCCGACCCTACAGTAATTTTTTTTAAAACAAGCGTTTTAGGCCCTTTTAAGAAGTCACTTAAAACATAAGTATCTTTTCATACATTTTTCTTTATCAGTAATTTCTTACCTAAGCAATGTTGTAAGGGGTCATATTATATAGAGATTTTCTTTCTTATGAAAGATTTTTTTTGAAATGATATGAGAAAAAAATTGTGAAGAAAAAATTATCTTCAATTCTTTCATGGAAAAAAACTTACAACTTCAAATTATGTTTCAGGACGTTAAAAACTAGTTTGAGATGCAACAATCACACTCACATGCATGCATATTACATTACTAACATTTGAAATTAATTATATATTCATGATTAATTAGGGATACAAGAACATCATGGATAACTGTCAAGAAAACGCAATGGTCCTAAAGGAAGGATTAGAGAAAACCGAACGCTTTAACATCGTCTCTAAAGACAATGGCGTCCCACTCGTGGCCTTTTCCCTAAAAGACCACAGTCAGCACAACGAGTTTGAAATATCAGACATGCTGAGGCGGTTCGGGTGGATTGTGCCAGCTTACACAATGCCACCCGACGCCCAACACATTACAGTCCTAAGAGTGGTGATTAGGGAAGACTTTTCAAGGACACTGGCTGAGCGGCTCGTGAGCGACATCGTGAAGGTGCTTCACGAGCTCGATACGTTGCCGGCTAAAGTGAATGCTAAGATAGAGATTAGTGAAGAGAAGGGGATAGTGAATCAAACCGAATTGGATGTGCAAAGGAAGATCACAGATGCTTGGAAGAAGTTTGTAGCAGACAAGAAGAAGACTAATGGTGTGTGTTAAGATTTGATTAATTATCTTGTTTTGGAGATTTTAATAATGGGCTGTAACTGTGTAATGCTTGCATTTTAACGTATATTAAACCTTTTAAGAATGTATCATTTTATGTTGGTTTAATACATAATTAATCTTTGTTTTGTTTTGTGTGAATGATGTTTGCAACTCTTTTTTAATTTAAAATTTTGAAATTGTCAAGGATTTTGTTTGGGCTTGTAGTTTATATATGGTTTCTCACTGTTTAATAGTTTAAATGGAAGAAGAGAGATTAATTTTGTTTGCTAAAGCCGATTAAGATATTATGAATCATAAAAATATATAAACATATAACTTGCGTTGATTGTCTAGTGATTATAGTTAAAAAAATTTAAACAAGACAAGGGTTGACGGAGGTTAATTAAAAAGTGTGTATAGTTTAAGATTAGAATTAGATAAATTTGTGAGTTATCATTAAAAAAACATATAAGTTATAAAATAGAAATAATTGCATAAATAGTCCTTGTGTTTGATTAGATTGTACATTATGTCCTCAAATTTTGAAAATTAAAATATTAGTCCAAACTTTTTTATAGTCATAGTTGGTTCTTAAATTCTAAAAATTGTAAAGTTAGTCTAAATTTTATGTGGTCGTTGCACTTTTGGTCCCTAAAATTAATTTTAAAAGTTAGTTCAAATTTTATGAAATGCATAAAAACTAAATGAATTTAATGTCAGAGACCAAATATGTAATGAGTACACAAAAGTTTAAATTAACTTTGTAATTTTTAAAATTTAAAAACCAAACATACAATCTAACTAAATCACATGGACCATTTATGTAATTTTCACTATAAAACATATTGAAACTTGTATATAACAACACTTACCCCAAGATTTTATTAAAATAAAAGAATATTTTGAGTTCAAGTTTTATTTATGATAAAAAATATAAGGTTGGTTAAAGGTTTTCTAACTTAAAGTGAGTTTACTTTTAACGTGTTATGATTTCATACTCAAGATACGAATATAAAATGTTATATTTTTGTTGTTGATGTTAACAATGAGTATGATAGTGATGGTTGGTATCCACATTAAAATGCATGTTCCGAATTGAAGTATAAGATACAAACATTCAATACATGGTTTCTTTAAGTTAAAAGCTAGTTTTTTTACCAAGCCGTGTGTTGCAGTGATATTGTATATGACGTGATAAAGTATATAGATTACAATCGACCCGACTTGTCTTCTAAATAAATTTAAGTCAATATGTAGAGTAGCTTGAATTTATACCATTGAATGAAAAAGTATTATATTTGACTTGATTTTTTTACAAAAAAAATATATATTATAACATAGACATACAATTACTCTGACTCGTTTCGGTATTAAATTTAGTAAAGTAAATGAAACCTGTTATATTTGACCTGGCGTGTATTCAAAAATAAACTTACGTCGAAACATAAATCAACTCAAATTAAACATACATACAAAATAAGCATAAAAACGTTTTATATTTGACCCTGGTTTTTTTTATCAAAATTTACGTTAAAACATAGATGTATGTGGAAACATAGACAATCCTAAAGCGTAAATAAAGTTAAGCACGTAAACATTTTATATTTAACCCGAGTCAATTTTGATTATGTTTAAATGTAGACAAACTTTTATTTATATTGAGGTAAACCTAAAACTTTAGAAACTTGAGTGAGTTAAAAGTAATATTTTACAAAGTTTATAAAAAGTTTTAAAAGGTGAAAATGTAAAAGGCTAAAGTTTAGGGGGTGAAAATACTAGTAGAAAACCTTTGTTTTTAAGTAAGAATATAATTTCATGCAAATGAACTTACACTTGGCTTAATTCACACTCGCCTTTATGTCCTTTGTTTATTTATGTTTATTCTACCAAACAAATTATGCTACATGTCAAATTCATCTTGTTTTTGTTTTTTTCCTTTTATAACGTTTAAAAGATGATAATTTGAGATTTATGAAAGTAATGTTGCGAGACATTTATTTTTATTTACGCTTTGATGTGAATTTCTTTTAAACCAAGTTGTGTGATAATGTACAAGTGATTGAAACGCAAACGTATAAATCATCGAAGTTGCTTTAAGGTTTAGCTTGTTTTATAGTTTTTTTTTGCTTTTCTTCAATCTTTAAAAAAATGTCAAAATGGTATATTCGAAAAACACAAAAAAGTCACTTCAAAAATATAGGTATGAAGAAACCTAAAGGGTGTCTAAAAAATAAATAATGATCTGGCTCAGTTTTATATAAAGTTTACAATCAAAAGTAGACGTACTTGTTTTTAAATTAATTTTTTAACCAAAAGTATATGTAAATAATGATATGATAACGGTATGTAAAAAAATAAGAAAAAACTAAAAGAATGTAATTGTTATAATAACAGAATAAATTTAAAAAAAGAAATCTATGTACTTCATTACTACATGGATTTTAGTGTGTTGAGGGTAATTTACTATTTAGAACTACACCTTAAATATACTAACAAAGTATATTTCTAAACTTCGTCATAACTTTATCGTTTTGTGCAGCTACCCTATAATGAAATATCAAAATCGAACGGTTCTAAGCATTGGTCATCATCTAATCATACACGTGTCAAATTATTGTTTGTTCTTCATCCAACTCCCCGTTAGGTTAGTTTAGAATACGGTGGCCAATTTGAAAAAAAAAAGTGAAAACAACATGGAGGTCAATCTGCAAAAGCATAAACTAAATTGTAGCATCTAAGTTGTGTTTTAGTATATATATATATATACTAGGTTACACGGGTTTTATAAATGAATGATATAACTATTAATTTGCAATGTCTTTTTAACTGAAAATACGTACTGGATATATATTAAAAAATTTTAAAAACTCATATTACATGGGTTGAAAAATTATAAAAAAGAAAAAAAAATCTATATCCATACACTAAATATTAAAAAGTAAAATATGTTGGTTATTTGAAGATCATTTCAATACATTATCTGATTAAGCGTGCGTGCATAAGAAAATGTAGAAATTTCTGCAAGAAATATAAACGTAGAATAAAGTGAAAATAATTCATACAATAATATATGTGAAATTTGATTAGGATATATTCTTTATACATAAATATTTATATAAATTCAAATAAAATTGATGTTTGTCACAGTGTCATCTTGAGAATTCTATAAGAACCGAGAGAAAATAGAATGCAAAAATAACACAAAAATTAAGTTATAAGTTTATGAAAATTAGGAATACATTTTTTCTTTAATTAATTTAACAACTGAACCACACTTATCTAGTTTTTTACATAAAAATTACACATACTATGTAAACCAAATTTTTTTAATGTATGTATGAGAAAAACTTTAGTGAACCAACTCCATCTGTCTATCATACGTACATATAATAAAATGTTATTGTACTTCTTTTAAAATTTGTAATGCTTGTATATTAATCATAATTTGATGAAGAAAGGGAAAAAACATAACATGGTAAAAGACATACGTGAAACAATTAGAATGACTATCATAAAATGTTCAATTAGTGATTAGATTTTATTTCACTTTAAACACACAAAATCTTAGTTCTAACTAATTATCAAGCTGGAAATATATTTTTATATATTTCACATGCAAACGTTAGCAAAACAGACTTTATTTTTTCATTTAATTTGAACCATCATGAGCAAATAACAATAATGTCAATGTACAACAAACATGCTAAATACATGTTTATAAAAAGAAATTTATTTTTTGATATCTTAATTAATCTGATCCGTATAAGTTTATATTAATTAACTAAAGGTTTTTATGAAAAAGATTTTATGTATGCAGACGTTAGCAAAAAAAACCTCATTTTTTTTAATTTTGAACCATCATGAGCAAATAACAATAGTATCAATATGCAACAAACATGTTTATAAAAATAAACTTATTTCTTGATATCTTATTTAATGATATGTATAGGTTTATATTAATTAACTAAAGTTTTTGTGAGAAAGGTTTTGTGTTTTACCTTTGATGTTAACAATGCATCTCTCGGTTTTAAACTGTTTCCGTGTTTATTCACAGCAGTATGGTGTTAAACAGGATATCTTTAACAATCAGCAAAGAATTTGTCATTAAGAAGATGAAGTGAAGATGAATTAATATTAACATAAAATGTGTATCTAACTCACGGAAAATAAAAAGGGAAGGATTTAAAATCTATGTAGGTGTTGTTCTTTGAATAGAAGATTAAAATCTATTTATATGAAATTATAAAGCCGTGGATATTGAATTTGAATACCCATATATTAGATTTGAATTCCCATATTATCGTGATTGTAGTTAGAGTAATAAGGAGTTCAAATTATTATATGTTTTTTTAAAATTTAATTAGCCTAATTTGACACCTACAAATAAGGAATTCAAATACATAAATTTTCTTGAATATATTTACAAATTAGTAATTCATTTGGGCGGGAAAATTGATGGTGATAATGAATGTGGT
>BJCM01000452.1:0-11233 GCA_018326385.1 Flaveria bidentis | reverse complement strand
TATATATAACTAGTGGAAATGCTCACACGTTGCGTCCATATGACTGTTGTACGATTTTTTAGAAATTTGATTTTAGTCAATATCGGCTCGGTGCGTTATAACATAAATTAAAAAATCAAAGTACAATTATTGAAAAAATTAAATGAAAGAAAACAATTATGTATATTACAAAAGTCTTTAAGATAATTATATTATTCCAATCAGATTAGTGAAAACATGGGTGATATCTTTGGTCGAAGATCACTTATTACCTAGATTTAGGGGGGCTCATTTTATGAATGTAGGTTAAAGTTTTATGATCATCGGAGACAACTTTTGACGGTGATTTGCATAAACTGGAGAAAGTTAATGGAGAAATTATCATCACACATTACCATCTTGATTGTTATTGAGCTGTGAACAACCGACAAGGGAAAAGAAAAGATGGATTATAGCTCAATCGCAATGAATGAACGACATTGAAAGTAAATGGTGGTTTTGTTTGGTCATGTGTATATGCTTTAAAATTTGTATTATAAATATAATATGTTATACTTGTAAGGGCTTAAATAAAATAAAATGATTAATTTTTGAAATTTAAGCATGACTTTTCATATGAGTTTCTTAATTTATATGTAAAATTATCGTTTGATCATTCTTTCACTTTTATTATAAAAGATATAGATAAATAATAAAATTACTAAACTCACAATATGCCTTTAGAAAAATATTAGTATTATAGTTATTATAAAATATGAAGATATATATAAGTTATATACTAAAATTTTAAATAAAATAATACTTAACTTAAAGAGTATTTAGTTATAAAATATAAGTAGTAAATATAAATTTAACTGTCAATTTATAGTATTACAAATAAAATAAAATTTAATGAAGTGAATTAAATAAATTTTTAAGTAATTTATTAATAATGTTTATCAAATACATGAAAAAGACAAGAGTAAAAATGTCAAGGAATATAAAATTTAATAGATAAATTTAACATATTGCCCATAAAGTGTCTTAAAATCTTAATTTGTATGTTTGGCAAAATTACATCTCTATCCAAAAAGATGTATTATATAGTAATATAGATATAGATATAGATATAAGTATTTAAATAAAATAATACTTGATTTAAATAGTATTTAGTTATAAAATATGATTATGTCAATTTATATTTTTATAAATAAAATAAAATTTAATGAAAAGAATTAAATAATATCATATTATTAAATAATATATTAACAATATGTATTAAATAATACAATAATTAAAAGAAGTTAATTAAATATGGGCAAAGGTAAAACTATTACATAAAGCATTTGTACTATATGTTTAAAATTTTGTACAAGTGTCTTACACATTGAATGAAATTACCATCTTATCATTCTAATATATATATTATATAGTAGTATAGATAGATAATAAATATAGTATATATTTAATTCCCAATGTAACAATATAGATAGATATAGATATATATTTAATTCCCAAGTAGCAATATTACAATGTGTGTTATGTTCATTATATCACCCTAACATACACTAATATATGTACATATATGTTTTCACTCTACGACTTTTAATACATACCAATGCGCATATATACGCTACAAGCTTACAAATAGCGTGTTACAAATCAAACAAAGAACTCATGTATGTATGTATATATGTGATGCAAGCCAGAACAAATAACAATAAATTCACACGTTGTGAGAACACATGCAAGTATGATTTATATATGTCATAATGAAATATAATTTACGTGACCATCTTCTACGGGCACACAACCCAATATTATTAATATATCGGGTTCTACTGCTTATATATTTGTTATAAGATAAATGAAACCGGGTGGATACTAACAACCAAAGTTATAATTAATAATACAAAAGCGGTTTCTAATTGAAAACCGGGTTTAACTATGGAGGAACTAATAAAACCACATTACATTAGGAGTGACATACGTGTGCTTTCGAAGTAAAATGTCTAATTTCTATCACTATTAGACATGTATGGAATTTTTATGTTTATTTATTTGTTAATTTTCACATTTTGTACAAATTATAAAAAAGACAATAAATAAGTGTAACATGTAAAGTGAATAATATCTTGTTGCACTTATTGTGGGTCAGCCAATTTTCCTATATAAAGCCAATGGTGTCTACCTATATTTTCAACAATCTCACCATCTATCTCAAATCGTCTTTGTGAGAATAATTAAGAGATCGATGGCTCTATCAGGAAAGGTAATCGGTTATGTAGAGATCAGCAAAACTGGCGATTTCTTTCACGACTTCTTGAGGCTCAACCCACACAAGTTGGTTGAAGCGACTCCCGATAGGGTTCATGACTGTGAGCTGCATGAGGGTGAGCAAGGGGCCCCTGGGTCAGTGTTCTCTTGGCAGTACACTCATGGTACATATCATACTTGTTTTTTTATTCTTTTGTATCATTAATCTGGTTATATACTATATTATCATTATTAGTCCTATACCTATATAAACCACATATAGGGGTGTACACGATTCAATAAAGCCCATTTACTTAACCATTTTGAGCCCAAAGTTCACATATCAAGATTGAGGAGCTTAATTGAGTCCTGATGGTCATATAATTTTATTTAATATCTTTTATAATTATAAATGTAAAAGACAAATTAACCAAATAAATTAATTTAAAATAATAAACGAGCACTTCTACTTTGAAAAAGTACCCATGAACCGAGCTTCCTGCTTACATAAAGAGCTCTCAACGAGCCAAGCTTGAGCTCGAGCTCAGTTCAACTCATTTACACCCCTAACTTATATATGTAACCTATTGATTGATGAGGTTTTCTTGTATTTCCGCATGAAAAAAGAGGGTAAGAAGAAAACTGCAAAAAAGATAATCGAATATGTGAATGAGGAAAACCACATGATTGTGTACAAGATAGTTGGTGGAGAGCTAGTGGATGAGCTATACAAGAGCTTCAAGGTCACATTTCATGTTGAACCGAAGGGTGATCGACGGGTGGCTACATGGACCTTCGATTTCGAGAGGCCCGATACAAGTGTGCCCTATCCAATTTCTTTGATGGATTACATATGCGATATTACTAAGGATTTGGATGCTCATAATAACACCACCAACACCAAGTAGATCTACAAGCTCTAATCAAACATGAAATGGATGGATGTTATGCTTAATATGTGTTTTAAGATTTGAAGAATAAACTAAGATGGTAACTTGAAGAATAAAGTTATAGGCGACATATATCACACGTTTGCTTTGTGTGAGTGTATGTTGTATAAATAAATGGCTTCTAATTTAATTTTATTTATATCATCCATGAATTTGTGATTGTCATTCAATTTATTTTACTGCGATCGAAAACTTATGTGACACAATCGAAGGATGTATATAGTAACTTGTGTTTACAAATGATCTTTAAAAGATTATGACAAAAAATCGGTTTAAACAAAGCTTAAATTGATATTTAACTTGTTTTACATATCTCCAAAATATATTGAAGTAATACAATGCCAAGATGACACAAATGATTGAGTTTAAGAAAAGAAAAACTATCGTGAATGAAAAATCTAGAAACATACATTTTAAGTTTAGGTTTTATTTTTTAATAATGTTTGAATTGCAATTTTCAGAATTTCTCAAAATACTAACATTCAGTCTCTTTCATTGTATTGCGCTCTGCCTCTCCTTGGTTCATTTTAAACGACTTCAAAAAAATAAAAATAAAAAAGTGTAAACCTAATGTGGTTTCAACAATAATAGTTTTTTTAATGATTAAATGATCATAGACGAACCATTGGCTCACTTGATCATCTTCGTATCTCGAGTATGAACCGAGACTGATGTGGTTGAAATTACACATATTTTATACAAATGTTTCATACATTTTATATAGTTTTTGGATTCGTTTCTATTAAAATTGCTCCTAGTTGGTTCAAATATATATTAAAGATTTCAAGCGATACCAAATCAAAATAAAATATTTTTGTCAGAGTTGGGGACGATGGATTAATTATACTTATTTGTGTAAATTATAAAAAAGTTTAAACTAAAAAAGTCATATAAAAATATGTTATTAACGTAAATCAGCTTTGATTTAATTTTTATTTTTGGTCAAACATTTATATTAAAAAATAACTTAGATGAACATAAATACATGTTCACGTGATTGGATTGTAAATTAAAACAAAAGAATCTTTACTTTCAATTTAAAATTCAAATATTAAAAGATCTTTTGGCTAGTGAGAGAGGACGAGAAGAAACATAAAATGAAAGAAGGTAGAAACCTAATAAAATTTGATAAGGGAGCGACCGCAGAAGGTGACGGCAAAAAGAAACAAAAAAGGAGAAATCTTACAAAATTGAATTCAATTTTTGGAGCTTGAGTACGATTAGGGAGCAATACTAAAGTGGAAAGCAAGATCGAGGAGCAAGGATTGAAATATTCAAGCACTAAAGATCATTCGGTTTCGTCTCGTTTTCAATTATTTTGCTTTGTTTCATAATTTCTCTCATTCATGTTTATAACGTTTGAAACTTTATTATTGTTCTTGATGTTTTTAAATGTTATGAGTAGCTAACTTTTTAGTACTACCTAGATTGGGTTGAAAACTAATATGTTTTGACTAAAGTTTCGATTATGATCTCGTATATTTGTTTATTAATCATAGAACTTGATTATTGTCTCAATTAAATATGGATGTGTATTGTTTTATACTTAAAAGTTATTGTCATGCTTGTGTATGTTTGATCTTGATTGATTGTGTGACATCTAGATTAAGGTTGCACGTTAAATTAATTACTTTGTGTTTTTAATTTTTAAACTTTGATTAGAGATAGTGTTAGGAGTATTGGCTATAATTTTGATAGTATTTACATTGTGCTACCTGATCTAGAACCCAGGGGTGATAGATTTCGTTTAAAACCTGTTACCCATTGCTTGTTAAGTTTAGACTTCACGAGAGCGTGTTTTGTCTTTCATTCATGGTGTTAGTGTTTTAGGGTATTTAATTAGATTTAATTAAGTTGTCCTTTGTCTTAGGGTTGAAAAATATAATCTTAAAGACATTGTGGTAGAAAACCTAGGGGTGATCTTTCATTAGACATTTTAATAAACCTATCTAGTGCTTTACATGTGTCTTTGGTTTTTAGGAGTAACAACATACATAGTTAACCCTAGATTTGTATTTTTGGAGTTAGTCATACGAGTCATTGTCTTTGTGTCATTACATATTAGTTGGATCCATACCTCGTGCTTAGATTAATTAATTTTAGTAAAATTGTTTATTTTGTTCATTATTAATTACTTAAAATAATTAAATTAATCAGGTTAGAAGTCGATAGAGATTTAGTAAGAAGCCACCAAACATGTATCTAGGGTTTTACTATCTCACGACCCGTACACTTGCCGTTTGTGTGAGATTAAATTTGAAATTTCCAAATTTTAAAACTAATTTGTGAAAAACATTTTTGAAATAAATAATATATTTTTACACATTAGAGACCAAGTTTAGAAGGAAACTTATCTTAGGTGAGAAAAACTTTTAACCCAATCAAAAACATTTTTTTTTATTAAAAATGAGACTTGAATTCAAAACCTCATTTTATTTTTATAAAATCTTCGGGTATCTTACATTAACTAAATCATTGATTCCAACAATAATAGTTGGCCAAAGAAAATAAAAAAAAAAACACCTCATTTAAGAAAAAGAAAATACAAGACCTCCTACGTACTTAACTCTCATCCCACAAATTAAGGAAGACATGGGCATCCCCACCACTTTCTCTTATATGACCCATTAAACAAACATTAAAAAAGTAAAAATGAATAAACTTGAAATAAATGACTTAGAAATAATGCCAGTGCATAGACTTATTCCTGATTTCCTGGTACTATCAAAGTATCAAGGTTTAAATGTTTAATGGACTCTTATTTTCTGTGTGTGGGCTCGGTATTTTCATTAATGAATTGGACATTTGGAGTTTGGACTCTCCTTTGTTTTCTGAGTGGGCTCTCTCACCACCAAACCAAAAGATAACTATTCATATTCATTTTTTAAAATAGTGGTATTTGATTTTTGTATTGTTTGGATTATATTTTTAAATCATCTAAAAGTTTCATTTTAAAATATTAAAATATTCCTAGTGTATTTTTTATTAAAATTCATGCTATATTAATATCTAAACCAAAATAGAGAAATTATTAAAAAAAAGTAATGATTTTAATGCATGTAATAAACTAGTATGACACCTGCCCTTTGCGGCGGTGTCGTCATCCGCAGTTGTACATTTTGAAACAATAACGCAGATATGGCGTGGGTTTTAAAATATATATAAGCTAATATAAGCAGGGGGTGTATCAATTAACGTAAAGTCTAAACTTATTAAAATAAAACAAAATTTCATTACAAAAATATTTCCGTTACGCGATGGGGCTAATGCTTTTTCCCTTTTACTTATAGTTATAAATCGTGGTTGTGTAATTTATCATGTGAATTTAAATTGAATTAAACAGAAAAAGAATATAAAACATATAAAAAAACTAATAAAGATCAAAATTCTTAAAAAGGATAGGAACCATTGCAAGAAATAAACCACAAACATTGTTGGCCAATATATAGAAAGCAAAAATAACCTTGTTAATATAGTTATATCTTGTAAGTTATTTAGTAGAAACACCCGTGCTAGCGGAATACGAAACCTAATATAAAAACAAATTATTGTGATCTATTTTATAAGTCTTTTTGGTAGTGTAAGAGGATATCATGTAAAAAACCAAAAAAAAAATTGAGATGAACATTGAGTTATAAACAAATGATAATAATCAAACTAGTCATCGTGTGTGTCAAATAATTGGGATTGGTTAAACCGCATGCTGTCGTAAATATTAAAAAGAAAATAACCTTTATATACATATATATGTATATATATATATATAGGATCCGCATCAAATGTTAAACCACTCTTCGCGACGTAACTTGAGTTAACCCTTCAAGATAAATCAAAATCATTATTATTTTTGTTCGAATAAAATTATTACATATATACAACGTTATGTTATTTTATGTATAAGTATAAATTCGTAATTGTATAAAAGTTAATATTGGTGTAAGTAACTTCACCAATGGTACTGTTACAAATATTTACACTGATTTTGTGTACCTTATACCTTCTTTAAATTCTTTAAGTTGTTAAATTTATACATATACATAAAAGAACATAACATTGAAAATGCGTAATGATATTATTCGAAAAAAATTGTAAGGATTTTGATTTATATTGACGGGTTAAGGTAAGTTAAGTCGCGAAAAATAAGTTAACAATCGAACCTTACCCTATAGATATAAACTTTAAAGTAAACAATAATTATTAAATAACACAAGTTTTTAATTATTATTTGTTTTAAGATTTTCTTATAAAAAATTATTGTTTATGAAAATCTTGTTTATTAAAAACTCAAGTTTTTAATTATTATGGTTGTTTTATTAAAACTGCTTTTAGAAAATTCCAAATATTATATAATTATTTTAAAAATGACTAATTTAAAATATTTTGTTTCAAAAGGTTCAATGTTTTAGAAAAGATATGAATTTTAATTTTCTTAATAAAATTTATTTTTATAAAATAGTTTGTTTTTAAAATAAATATAGATAAGAGAGAGAAATATATCAATTGACCAAATTAATTTTTATGAAGAGAGAGAAATTGTTTGAGTGTTTAAAGGTCTATAATATCCTTTTGGAGGGAAAATAAAATAAGGATGTTTAAAAAAATGACAAATGTTAAAAATATGGTTTAAAAAGATGACAAATGCCAAAGGAAACATTCTTTTATTAGATACTATAGATGCGTTGATGGCAATATATTTATTTTTTAATAATTGTAGTTGTATGATGTGTGATTTATATATATGAAATTGAAAATAAGAATCACAATCTAGGTTTAAGGAATCTCCTAAACTAGATCACACGAAACAAACAAGTGTGCTTGGCGTATGCTATATAGCTAAGGTAAGTTCGAGTATCAATCCACTAGACACAGATATACAACTCTCATTACTTAACTCTATATTAATTCCTAGCCTATTAAAGTGTCTGACTTCAACTAACTAATTAAAGATTACTAAACTAATATAATCTAAAGAATGTTAAATCTAAGAATGAACGAAACCAAGAAAACAATCAACAAACGAATTAAGGTACCAGAGATAATCGGGTATGGAGAATCAAACCATCTAGGCAAGGAATCATATTGACTAACTTAATTAATTTTAGAAATAACTAATCAGATGACATCAAATTAAATTTTATGAATATGACACCTAAAATCACTAAGCTATGCTAAGACTCCCATAGCTTACAAACATACCTAAAATGATCCTAAGGGTCACGTGAAGCTCACGGAATAAAGGAATGCATCACCTCTTGGTCTTATTAAATTCACAATGCTAAGGTATTCTAATGATGTATTTCCTTTTTAGTCTTAACTTTCACAGTGTTATGAAAGAGTGTTACCTAAAGCCCTAGAACATAGGACTAAATCTATTCTAAATGAATTAATTACCTGAAAACACCATAATCACAAATGAAAGGGAAGACTCACGCTAGTGCAAACAACGATGAAAGGGAAGACTCACGCTAGTGCAATCTAATCGTAACACACAACGACAAAGGAGGAATCCAACGAAGTTTATCACCTCTCGATCTTAAAACTCGGTAGAACACCGATTTAACAACCACACCTTATTTCACGATAGCTATCTATAGTCTAATCGTCCTAATGATCATAAACACAAAGTAAACAATAAAGGGACGTAAAACTAATAAAAAAAGATACAAAATCAATCAAACTAGTAAACAAGGAGCCTGAGCGGTTAAGGTTAATGCAACAATTTCACAAGAAGAAAGCAAAAAAATTAACAGATCACATAAGGAACTAGGCACAAGAAACTAAGAACACGAGTAAAAAACATAAGCATAATACAAGTAATGGTTTTAAAATATGATATACATTGCTCTCAAGTGTTTTACAATTGTTGTAAAGCCTAGTCCTAAGGATAAGTAAATGAGACACTTTATATTGCAACCTACAACCTATCATACATTGAAGGCCAACTGGAACATTAATCTAGGTAAAAAGATCAATGTAAAGTCAAAAGACAAATTGACTTTTGACATTTATCCATAACATGTCATACTCACATCTTAATCTATTACAAAATGTAAAAAAGTACAAGAGTAGAAAGTTACAAACTCTAATACCTTAATATATAGTTGATAAAATTATGGAGATATATAAGTTGGTTAGTCTTCAGAGATAGCAGCGGAAAGTAGTTCAGCTTTGGTCAAAAGCATGTCTTCTATGTCTCGGAAAAAACCAGTCTCTGGCTTTGGAAGATTTTGTCTTGAAATTTCAGAATACTTCATCTTTGGCTTCGGTAAAAATGGTCTTTGGCTTCGAAAGATTTGACACTTAGAGAATTTCTTTATACCATTGTCAAATCTTTCGAATTAACTTCCTTTGTACTTCAAAATACTTGCTAAGAGAACTTTAGTTTGCATCAGCATCTAAATTAACTCTTACACATGGAAACAAAACAAGATCACCAGTCATAAAGCCGGCACTAACAACCATTACAAGTTAATAAAAAATACATTTTTAATAACATTCAAGTCATATAATTAATTAAACCTAAAAATAATCAAACCATGTCAATAATCATCCAACACCTAGGTGATATAAATAAACTAGCCAATCATAATCAAGAACAAAACAAACTCAGTCGCATAATCAAAAGAAATCAAAATATAAAAAACAAACCAAGCCAATTAACACAAATACACATTAACCAAATGATAGATCTTCACTTACTGTTCAAATAGATCGGCGTTCGAAACTCGTTCGAAAAAAGTTCGGATTTTTGCTCGTTCGAATTTTGGCTCGGTTGTAAACGAACCGAGCGGCTCGGTTCGATTTGAAAATGAACCGAGCACGAGCAAAGGTACGCTCGTTCGTCGCTCGCTCAGTTTCGCTCGAATAATTTATTAGATTTAGTTTTTATATATTATAAAATTATGAATCTTTTTAGTTATTTACCATCTACAACTATTTTAATTACTTAGTTAAAAAATCAACAGGCCTAAATGTAAAGCTTTAATTATCTAATCAAATCATCATTTAACATTTCAAAATCCTTTCATCATTCCACCCATCACCACTTCCCGGTCGTCCCCTGTATCCCCCACCTCCCTATCGACTGTGGAGACGCTGACCTCCGGCACTCAGACAAGTAACCCATGAGCTCCAACACTCTGACATGTGACCATGACCTTCGGCAGTCCGACACGCAATAGTCTGATCGTGCATCCCGCCTTCGACAATCAACCTCTGAAGTCTGAAGTCTGACTTTTTTCAAAGCCTGACATTGTTCAGTTGTTCCTAATTGTAATATCTTGATGTTAGATCTTTTTTTTAAAATTTGGTTCTTAAAGAGCATTTACACAAGCATTGGTGAAGATTCTATGGTTGGAACTTAAAATTTAAAACTTTTGAATTAATTATTAGTTTTGTATTAAATTATAACATGAAACCAAACAAAACCGAGCAAAACCAAGCGGAATCGAGCGCTCGGTTTAAAACCGAACCAAGTTCGAGCATGAAGTTTGCGCTCGAATTCGTAAATTCGAATCGAACCAAGCCGCTCGGTTTAAAACCGAACCAAGTTCGAGCGACGCCGCGTTCGGTTCGATTCGATTCGTGAACAACCCTATCTTCACTCCGTGCTGCAAGATATCTTCGTTTAGTCCATGATTCTCAGCGTAACCCCCTCTAGTGGTCAACACCCAAGAAATTAGGTTTATTACTCTCTTTGATCCATTGGGCTTGTTTAATGTTTACACGTTACAGACTTCCAACTAATGGGCTTGAGATAATAGGGCTTCAAAAAGAGTCATCATGGGCTTCACAATCTTGCTTTCATGTACTCTCGAATGGGCTTTCTTTTGAGTTTGCAATTTTCGATCTAACTCCCGAGTGGACTTTCAATCTTGAGGCATTCAAGTGATCCGTAGGTCTCATTTCTCAAGATAAGTTAAAAGCTAATAATTTTTGCATGCGATATTTATATATAATACTAGGTTAGTTCCCGTGTGATATACAGATTGTATAAATAAAATATTAAATAATTATAAATAAAAACTTATGCATTATAAATCATGCTTGAAGATAAAATATGATTATAA
>BJCM01000451.1:0-11486 GCA_018326385.1 Flaveria bidentis | reverse complement strand
TTTGTTAATTACAATTTTGCCATTGAGAACTAGTGGTTGAGATTGGTTCCTAGAGTTCTTACAAAAAAGCTAGTTCTCATTTGATCCCTCCCTTATATATATATATATATATATATATATATATATAAACACTCGGTTAATATCTCGTGTATCACACGGGTTGAATAAATAAAATAATAAATAATTAGTAATAAAAATTTATGAATTATAAAACCATGTTTGAAGATAAAATATGATTATAATTGCATATAAATAGTTATTTCAAGTAAATAAACAATAGATAGGTTATAGATAGATATATAGATAAATAGATAGTCCAGAAACTCATTTATTAAACGGATTATAGTTAATAATAAACACGAAAAGTTACAGTATGATATTTAAATATATATACGTAGTTGTTTAAGAGATAAAGTAATTATACTATTTTTATCTCTTTTATCTAAATAGTTTCATTTTAAATATTTGTTTTAAGATTTTTTATAAAAAAATATTTATAAAAATCATGTTTATTAAAAACTCAAGTTTCTAATTATTCTGATTGTTTTAATAAAACTTA
Source organism: Flaveria bidentis (assembly GCA_018326385.1). NCBI lineage: Eukaryota > Viridiplantae > Streptophyta > Magnoliopsida > Asterales > Asteraceae > Flaveria > Flaveria bidentis. Next base: position 10,927 of record BJCM01000451.1, on the reverse strand, counting down.
TTTTAAAAAATTCCATATTTTTATAGTTATTTTTAAAAATGTCCGATTTAAAGTATTTTGTTTCAAAATGTTCAATGTTTAGAAAAGATATGAATTTTAATTTTTTTAATAAAATATATTTTTAAAAACATAGTTTGATTTAAAAAAATATAAATGAGAGAGAAAAATGTATCAATTGACCAAAGTAATTTTCATGAAGAGAGAGAGAGAAATTATTTAAGTATTTAAATTACTTTAATATCATTTTGGATAAAAATAAAATGAACATGTTTAAAAAAATAACAAGTGTCATAAAGATGTTTAAGAAGATGACAAATGGCAAAAAATATTCTTTTATTAGTGTGTGTGTATGTATATATATGTATACGTGTTAGAAGACGAATGAGATTCGTACCAGATTGGCTAAATTAGAAGACGAATGAAATATTAATTACGTGTTAAACGAAAACAAGAGTGTGTCATCTTTTAACTACACCTTATTACATAGCGAACAACAATAATAACAACTCATGTGAACCTGAATGGTTGATTATTTTATGAGAGAATATATACATTATGTAAATAAAGCAAAATCAATTAACCTATTTTTATAAAAAAATAGTAATAACCCTTCTAAAATGATATCATCTCATCTGAAGATAATATTAGTAGACGAATAAATTAGCAAGGTCCGAAGGATTATGACAAATGATTAGGTAAAATAAAGCAATTAAAGTAAGGATTAATGGATTTAAATACTTCTAACTATTAAGAATCGGGCAATGTCACCCCCAAGTATCATTTTGACGAATATAACTCATAAGTAAACGTTTTGGTGTCTGTATCACTCGCCGTTTGTTAGAACCTGCACTATTCTAAAGTTTTAATTAACCACGTCAGGTGCCACACAAGCGAGACATGTACACATATGCGTGCCACATCTTCGGATAGTTAATGTCGTTAGGTTCTAACAAACGGCGGGTGATACAGGTACCGAAGTGTTTACTTGGAAGTTATATTCGCCAAAATGATGCTTGGGGTAGCAGCGACCAATTCCCAATAGTTGGAAGTATTTAAATCCATTAAGTTTTAAAGTAACTTAATATATAGAGTTAATTACATAAATAGTCCCTGTGGTTTATCTAAAGTAACAGGTTTGGGTACTAAGGGTTTTTTGTAACAAGTTGGAGTATCATGTTTTCAATTTTGTAACGAGATAAGGTATTAAGACTAACTGACGTTAGTATTTCTGTTAAATTTAGATAAAATGACTAAAATACCCTTTGAGGTATTGTTTTTGTAATTTTATCAATCTCTTTTAATTTAGGGACCATTTGTGTAATTAACTACGACCAACTGCAACCCACCCTCCCACTATGTCTCCCACCATCACCATTCAATCCATCGTCGCCGTCGCCGACCATCATTCCACCCACTCATATTAAGACCACCACCACCTCAATCCACCATCGTCTTCGCACACAACCATTCAACCCACTCTCATTTCAGACCATCACCGCCATTCAATCCATTGCCGCCACTACCCACCACCATTCAACCGACTCCATTTCAGACCACCACCACCATCGTCGCTCGCCACCATTTAACTCGCTCCCATTTCAGACCACCACCACCATCAAATCGAAGTTAATCATAAAAATACAAAGGGGTAAACTTAAAAAACCCTGTAATCATCACAAGAAACTACCTAAAATCGATGTGTTAATAATAGTGGGGTGAACTCAGATGCAGTTTGTCAAACACAAACACAACCATCTCCTTTAGAACCTATTTTCATTACTCTAACGTGAATCCATACCTAAAAAATAAGCCTAAATCTATAGCAACAATAAGAGTAACTAAAACTGCAATCGATTCATCAAAAGGTACTAGTGGTGAAGCAAAATGGAAATCCAGCTCTCTCTCAACAAGCTTTGCACTGAGAGCATCGAAACACGCACGGCCTTGATGAAGTCCATGAGACTCAAGTAACTTCCGCAGCTTCTTCGTCGGAGAAGACCTTCGATTTGGAGCATTTGGAGCTTAGATTAATGTTCCAAATCGAAGGTCTAACAACCCGCTCCCATTTCAGACCTTCAAGTTGGAGAATTTGGAGCTTCGATTTGGGGGTGGGGATGAGGCGATGGTGATGATAATGAGAATATCAGAGATGGACGGCGGTGATGTGAGGGCATCACAGTGATGACGATGTGATGTGGTGGTGACTGCGGTGGTGGCCGGCGGAGGATAGCAGTAATGGACGTCGGTGGTGGTCGACGATGCGGTGGTGTACTCGATTGTGAAGACCTATATGTGTGTATATGTATAAGAACTGTATATAAATTTATAATTTTAATTAAATTACATGAATAGTCTCTCTAGTTTACACAAGTAGTCATATGATGTGAAAAGACTAAAATACCCTTAAATTTAACATAAAATCTAATGTCTGTTAGTGTTAATATTCAAACTTGTTACAAAATTAAAAGTGCATACCCAAACATCTTACTTTTTTTTGCTTAGTACCCAAACCTGTTACTTTAGATAAACCACAGAGACTATTTATGTAATTAACTCTAATCATAAAAATGGACATAAAGAAACTGTTTAAATGCAAATATGCAATTAGGTCTTATCACATAAATTTGATTGTTTAATACAATATTATGTCGTCTTAATTTTAATGGAGAATTGATGATAATCTATTAAATTAATGGTTTAAAACAAGATTTAGAGTTCAAGGATAAGCAATTAGTTGTTTATGATTAGTGGTGCGTACGGTTGTATGATTAACATGTGATATTTACTTATTTGATTTGATTGACAGCATAATGAGGATTAAGTCCGTTTAAGGAAAGACCACTCAAATTCAAAAGGTACAGTTTATGGCCATGATCTTCTTTTTTATTTTAATACACGTTTGCATCATTAAGAAAACGCACGTTTCTAATATTTAAATATTTTCAAGCTTGTGTAATATTTAGCCAAAAGGCTTATGTTCATTCTAATATTGTGTGGTTTAAAAGTTTTATTTATTATAACAGGTAATGAAGAGTCACTATCTTAAAACTAAACTTAAAAGAACATGACATTTTTACTTTACATTATTATATATATTTCTTATTTGTAACTGAAAGTGAGTTTTTGATTGATATGGGCGTCTCATTTTGATCTAATCGGATAATATTTCTCAAAGTTTGAAGCTAAATTTAATAACGTACCATGTATATTTTGATTTTTTATAGTTTGACATATGCAACATGTAATTTTTTTTAGAAAAACAAAACTGTATATAAATGAACACTTCTTGTAGCGTCAAAATTTCGAAAGAACACCTATTCTTTAGTAATTGGTATAAACTAGTAGAATTTCTTATACGATGCGGCAAGAAATTTAACTTAAAAATTGTGCCACCAGACACAATTTTTATTAAATTTTATCAATTCAGACGTGTCAAATATAATAACTTTTTTTATGTTTATATTCAGTTTGGTGTTAACATTTAACATTATGATTTTGTAGTTTATAATATTTAATGACTAGTGACCAGATATTTGTTACTCATTTTATATTTCCCAACATTCAATCTTCATTTGTATTGGGTTATCAAGAGTTACAAGGGATGGGTTTTTTTCTTTATTATAAAAGAGAGGTGTTTAATATAATGGGCCCAACAAGTTTGGTGTAGGGTGTTAAATAATTAAATATTATTCAAGTGATGGTGAAAGAGATCGATGAAAGGTACTTTAAAAGACAAGCCATTACAAACTTTGCCTAATATTTATCTATTTCAGTTAGACATCTATTATCATAATAAAGGGCCTTTACCCTTTTCCTTTCTACAACTTCACCTAACCTAAAATTCATACACATCCCATCTTAATAATATTATATATGCTACAAGTCAAACTTACATTTTACATAAACGTGTGTAAAGAGAGGTGAGTAACATAGTTTTACTCTCATGGATAAAAATTACACTTTTTAAATCACTACAAATTATAGTGTATTCCTTTATGAATATGTAGTTTTTAATATGTAGTGTTCTTGTATAAACATATTAGTGTGTGTGTGTGGAGAGAGATGTGAGAGATGAGAGTTCTTTTTTAGAATAAAAAATATTTCAGAAAGTACAATGACCATTCAAGTTCATTTGTTTTTTTTGTTTGTGGCTGAAAAACTAAATATCTAATAAAATACATCATTTTATGTGAATTTACTTAAATTAATACATGCATATTTCCATAAATTTTATTTACTATTGACACATTATAAAAATATATACATGTATAGATTTACAATAATTCTCTAATATATACATATGTAGGAACCTTTTATATTAACACAATTTTATATAATTTTTAATAACAAATATATGATTCACTCGCACATGCATACATAATTTTTATTGATGTTTTATGTATGAGTTTCTATAAGTAAGGAGCATATGGATATCTACTCGTGTTTTTACGCCAAAATTTAGCTGCTCCATTCTTCAATCTATTTTGATAATACTAAATTCAAGATTAAAATGCCTGAAGGGTATGTGACAGAACAACCTAGCACATGACTAACTAAAACATGTGATCATGTGTGTATATATATACTACAAGTCAAACTTACATTATGTCTATATAGATGTGAGTTGACCCCTAGGATTTATTGATGAAAATACTTTTTGTTAAATTATTAGAAATTAGAAATTTAATCATCTAATAATGAATTTACTTACTACATGTAGATATTTTGCAACGATTTATAATAATAAAAAAAACTCGAAAATGCAGTTGCCAATGAAAAAGAAAAATACATAATTATCCAAATTAATATAATTCGAAACAAGTGTTTAGAGATCACGCAACCCTTTAAAGATGCTTGTTTTAATATTCATTGGATTTTCAGCATGTGAAAATATTTAAATTGCCATCATGACCATTATCGAATAAATTCCATTAATCATTAGTATACGTTTTTAGAAAAAACAGACGACAAAGGATGGGCCTTAGTAACATGTGAAACATGTGATTAATTACCTTAATCGGCTAGACAAACATGATTCCGTTTGGGGTTTGATCCATTGTATGTCGAGAATTATTAATCAATTAGAGCACGTGTTAATTTCTAAAATCTTGTAGCATGCTAGCTTCAAAATCACATATTAAATGTTACATGAACATTTATGTTCTTGTTTATTTTAATTCTTGATTTTGAGACTTGATTAAATGTTACACCTTGCATCTTTTAATGTAAAATAACCTTATTCTATAGTTAATTCGTTTTTTTAATCGGAGCGATACCTATGGAAATGTAGTACACAAACTAGAAATTTATTATTCAAGAACCGTTGAAAAACATTAAAAAGGAAAAAAGACAATAACTACTAAAGAGGGTCAAGAAGAAAACACGATACCAAAGATGTATAGTGATTTTATATAAAAAGAAGCCTTAAATAAACATCTTGCTAAATGCTAATCAAAGAGATGACGGTAAGTTGCTACCAAGAGCATTACAACGCCATTTCAAAAAAACAATAAGTTCCCTCAAGGCTTGTATTAAACCATCAACGGTAAGTTGCTACCAAGAGCATTACAACTTATATGTATAAAAATTATTGAGGGATTATTATGAGACAAAACAGAAATTATGTTGACTTTTTATGAAAAAATTATGCATAAACTTTGTGAGAAAAAAACTATAAGTAGGTTGTTTTTTATTATTATGTAATTTGTCTTTTGAAAAATGAGGAAAAGAACGGCTCTGTTAAAAAAGGAATCTTGAATAACCAAGTGTTTGACTCGTTTTGCTACTACGAACTTTGCCCATGGGCTTGGATCGTTCAACCATTTGTGTTGGGTCATTTGAGCTTTGAATAATTAAGCAGCTATAGGTTAGGCCCATTCATTTGGAGCCATAATTGTGTTTTATGTTTGGGCTGCCACCAAATTTTATTACAGAAAGAAAAACTACAACCCAGTTGAGAACAAAAGAAAAAAAAGTAATTTTAATATTTTTATTTAATAAATAGTCGCATTAATCATTTGACGATTTAAACAATACTTGTATTAAAGTATTGTAATGTCTTAGATACCGTGTTAACTTAACTTTTTATATCCAACTTGATATGTCTTATATTTTCATTTATTGTTACCAATAATGATTAAAAAAAGAATACACAGACAGAAAAGTATATAGAATTATATAAAAACCAGCTTTAGTAAACTTATGTATTACACGAGTTGAAATATATAATATTAAATATAATAAAATTTTACTTAATCATAAAACGATATTATAAAAATTATGTAGGGGTATAAACTATAAGTAATAAACAACGCTATCAATTTTATAGTTTTTTTTTAAATCAAACATTTTGTTTAAAAATTTGTCATTGTTGTAAATATCCTTATTGTAAATCTCATTTTTAATTATTTTTTGTTATAAAAAAGTCTCTTTTTAAAAACACTAAATTTAAAATGTTTCATATTTTTAAATAAGTTTGATGTTTTAAAAATAATTATTTTATAAAAATTTGTTTCTTTTAAAAATAACATTGATAAAAAGATATATTTCTTAATTTATTAGAAGATCATTTTTAATCTATAAAAACTTAAATAATATTATTTGTAACTAAAATAGTTATTTAATATGAGAGAAAAACGAAAAAAAATTGTAAGAATGAATATGATGTTGACACGTGTCCTCTATAGTTATTATTTTATTAGAGTAGAATAATATATTTTTTTTAGGTCTTTAGAACTAATTCAATTCAAAATAATAGTAAGAATAAACAGATAAATAATTTTAAGTATAAACAAATAAACTATATCAAAATATCTTTTGATTGCCTGATAGTCTCGTAACTTTCTAAATAATAGATTATGGGACTTATGGGTTTTCTTTTGAAAATGAGTAGGGTAGATTATCACGTTCTTAGAGTAATCGCGGATGTACGAACTTAATTGTTAAAAAAGAACAAATAAACTATGAGGATGGAAATTAATAAGGAAGTGGATCTATTGAGCATCATTTACTCTCGACTCGAATCTACAAAAGGTACCCACTAACTCAATTAATGATGTCTGTTACTACTATTATTATACCACACTCTTCTTGGAAAAATAAAACAAAAATAAAATAACGAGATTAATTTAATGGCTTATTTGTTCCTCTTATAATAATCTTGGGAGACAAAAAAATGGTTCAACCCAAAATCTTTTTTTGCAGTTAAAATCTTTTAAAAATACTGACATCGACATCATACCCTTTTCAATTTATGTGAATTGTACAAATATAAATTTTTAATCACATTTATTGTACTAGCAAAGTTTTACGTAGGACGATCATGTTTTTAGTATAAGCTACATGTATAATTATTGTACTTTGTGTATGAGCGTGCGGCATGAGTCATAACTTGATTGTGCATGTACGGTGTACTATCATGTTTTTGAAATTATATCTTAAATTTCATGTTTGAAATAAAAGAGTAGAGCACATGTATTAACACTTAACGAATGTTATCATGTTAGTCTTGAAAAATAAATCAAAAGCCGGGCCATATCATCAATGTATTATAATGTTACTCAAAAATTTAGACTTTTTGGTTAGAACAAACTATTACTAACATGAAGACTAAAACTAGTAAACAAATAAACAAGTTTACATCGTAAAACTTCATACATAGTAAAAACTATTGACAGGATTAATACTAATTACTAACTTTTTATCCATCAAAATATTAGTAGCATACGAAATCACTTTAGCACATAGAAGGTTGCCATTACCTACACCAAAAGCATATATAGTAATAAACAAATAGTTTGAAATTAGTAGGTAAGACACTTAAAGACAAGAAAAAACTGGTAGCATTTTTTTTTTATTTAGAGAGGTGATGGGTTGTATCACATTAGCCAAGACACTCAAATCAAATGTGTTGTTAAGATCTTGTTGTCATTTTTCTGAGATTTATGTGGTTTTATTTCTAGTTTTTTAGTTAAGTTTTTGTGGACGTTTATAATTTTCAATTGGTTATTGAAAGATCGTATTCCACAGAACTCTTTTCTCGTCAATATGTGGTGCAATACGTACTCTTAATTTTTTTTAAGGTTTGTATTTTTTTTCTTATTCATCAAGGTGAGATGATAATATATAGACTTATCCAAACAAATTGATTAAAAAAATTATTAGATAGTTTGTATCATCACAAATGATACGAATAACTTTTATCTATTTGTTTTCTTTAAATAAAAAAAACCAAAATTAACATATTTTAATTGTAAAATAGGTTGAACCACGTTAAGATGTGGAAGAGTATAGAGATTCAGGATTTGGATTACGTAGTTATATGCTTGAATTTAATCAACTAAAAGTAATGGATATCAGGTTTGTTATTATTGAACTTTATATTGCCAAAATAAACTTAGTGGCAAACAAGTTGTCTTTATTCTATCGTGTTATTTGTTTAACAAGTACTTCATAATACGATATATCGCATAACGTTGAGACATTTTAATACATTTGATATAATATATTAACTTTTTAAATAATATTCTGAAGTTAACATCAATCGAAACTTTGACATAATTTAGTGCTACAGACAAATTAAACCTCGCTATCACCAAATGAGATATGAGATATGTTGCTAACTCCAACTAAAGTGACATGAGTTTGAAAAACTATGAGCTTGAGTATTGATTGATGAATAAGATATAACAATTTAACTTTTTCAATATATATGGAATAATTAAAATATATTAAGTTATAAAATTGTCAGAAATGTAGCGAGTATCTTATATATCAAGTCGGTTTGTAATGAGTGTTTAAGATCGAGTAGTGGGTGATGAACAACACAACAGGTAACTTTTAACCACAAAAAAAAAATCATTAACGGTTCAGTACTCACGGGCATATTTACAACCTCCAATGGATATTAATTAATAGGTAAGCTACGGGATAATAACCGGGTATGAAACAGGTTTTGGTAATTAGGTAGAAGACTAAGAATATCAAAATCGACCTATTTAACACTTTATTCGCATCCTTCCGTGATATTAAATAAAAAAAATCCCGTATACATAATGTTGTTGTTTTTAAATACGTTCAATTGATGAATATTTTCTGGAAATAAACATCCAAAAATAAACTTTCATTTTCATAATTAAGTATGATTTATGTTATAAGTGTTAGAAATTTATACTTTCGATTGAAATTGAAAGTCATGATTGCATTTTCTAATTGAAGTTCAATATTGGATAAAATTAAGATTATACTCAACATCAAAGCCAGGGGTTGTACCTCCGGATCTCTGTCAAGAGGATGTTGCCATTTGAAATCCTTATTGTTTAAGAGCTTCGCCCTAAGAAACTATGAGGTTATAATACCAGATATCACAACAAACTTAACACAAATATGCATTTTGTAACTTCTAACTTATTAATAATATGATAAAATTATATTGATAAAGTAATCAATTAATTGTACTGAGATATCTAATAATAAGAGTGTATTCAAAGTGTTTTTCATACATGACTAAATGATGTTTTAAAAGAACCTTGTAGTAGTAAGTGATTATTTTTCTATGCAACAAGTTGATGTGTATGTATAAGTTGCTAATAGAAGCAAGAGTCATTAAAACAAAAACCTAAGCATCAACCTATGTGTTAAATGTAATCGACCTTTATAAAATTTGTTTTTTCTTGAAGATAGAATTAATTTATAAAGAGATTTTTTGGTGACAGACAGCTGAGACAACAACAACTCATACCATTACAGCAAAATTGGATTGTACACTATTGGTCCCACGTCCCTTGCTCAATAACTCAAAAAACTTTAAATTTTGATGATTATTTCATATTTCATAACAAAACTCAAACAAAAAACATTACACCTAATTTCGTACATCAAATCATAATACATCACAATCGTTAATTCTATAAAAGAACACAAGTATTTGATCGATAAATCTTAATTTTCGTATTTATAATTCAGATAGAGTCATAAAAATGAGAAGGTTTAAACAAAAGTCAGAATATTCTAACTTCATTATTGCTTTAAACTATGTGAGGATTTATAGTAGATGAAACATATAACCTAAACTATCTCATATTTACGTGTGTAGTAATTATTGAACCTACATCTGGATGGAGCAAGATGCGACTAAACTTGAGTCGAAGCACATATGTGAATTCAAAGTGTAACCGACTTAATGAATTATTGAAGACCAAACCAAACGAAAATGAACTTTTATTAATAAAAAGCTTCAAGAGATTATAATGGTACATGGTACCAAGACCTAAGCAAGTAAATAGTAACCGACTTAAATTGTTTATATATATTGAGTTTGTCACCGTAAAACAATTTACTTTTGACCCCCTATAATCTTTATAAACTAGTTCAATATCGCCACTGCTTTAAATTACATCAAGACAAGGCTTCCTCAAAATTTTACATAAATATAATAACACCCATAATGAAATTGATATCTAGTCTGGTAAGCCTAAGATAAATCAGATTTCCCACAAACTTATATACATCATCGAGCTCCTTACCTTCACCGAATCGCAATGGCGGACCCAAATAGTAAAATTGGGGTTCACCCGATGTAACACCCAGATATTTAAAAAGACAATAAAGGAATAATAAAAGTAGGAAATACAAATTTAACCCAAGTTGAAGGGTTAAAAGTGTCAAAAGGACAAAAGGTACAAAAAGTTGGTGTAAAAGGTGGGCATGGCCGCCCACCCTCCCATCACAACCTTTTCATACGGTTTTTAGAGAGAGAAAGAGGAGAACATTCGGGTCTTTGAAGAAAACAAGAAAAAGGCCGGATTTCAAGGTAAGAATTCGAGGGTTTATGTGTTTATGTTGAGTTCTTGTTTCGGTTATGTGCTTATGTATGTTGTATGTTCGGTTGTGTGTGTGTTTTTGGTGGGTTTAGGTGTTCGAACTCCCT
>BJCM01000450.1:0-14707 GCA_018326385.1 Flaveria bidentis | reverse complement strand
CGCCGCCACCCCTTTCTGAATTGCGAACCCTAATCTACTAAACACATATCCTTGCCCCTGTGGAGTCGAAACATTGCTATGAATAACCCGCTGGACCCTGGTCAAGAAACGAATAGCCTCCGGAGCCAAGGAGCCAAATGTATCGAAAGCCAAAGGGACAAAAACATGTTGGTTTTCTTCACATGCCTTAGCATGTTTTTCCACCTTTTTCGCTTCAGCCTTTTTAGTTGCCTATCCAACTACAAACCTATTATCCCTCAATCCCACTAGGGGATACCCCAGTAAGGTCAATACAAGATGATGGTTTTTGAGAAGAAACTACCTAGAGAATAAAATAGTTTGATTCTGTCATGATATTTGAAAATGAAATATTAACAGTAGAAATGACAGACGAATATTTATTTACGACTTATATGTAATAATAATATGAATGCATGTATCGTCCTTGGTGATTTAATCATGTTTTTTTCTTCTAAATTTTCTACTTAAAGCAATTATATTTTCTTATATGTCAACTAGAAGATGATGGCTCTTGAAAAGAAAAGAATACTCTTCATCACATTGAAGTTAAAATAATAGCTAAAATAGTAAATTATGAAAAAGACATGAAATTGATTTAATGTTTGTACGTTTTTTATTATAGCAGAAAAAAAAATTAATTATGAAGAACACACAAAATGAGTCAATGTTTGTGATTTTATACTTAAACACAAGACTAACCATAAATTGTCCACGAGTTGAAAAATTATGATAAAATATGTAGCAATTCATCACATGATCATTTACTTATAAACCTCGTTTTTAAATACATAATTATGAGTTTTTGTAATTTTGTTATTAAAACTAAAATTTGTCATAATTTTCCCTTAAACCAATATTTAACTTTTTATTAGGTCATTAACTTTAAAATATGTTTGCTTATTTGGTGGGTATAATCAATGTTGGCAAGTGGGGAAAGGCTTACACAAATAGTGAATGGAAAGATATGAAAAGGGTTGATAGCCTTTGGAGTGCCTTCCAAATATTCCTTTCCAACTCCTTTTTGAAAAAAAATGTGCATTGCATTTTTTAATCCATCAGTATTATTATTATTGTTGTTTTATTAATAATAACACCTACATTATTTAAGACAGAATAGACAATATTGATAATCTTGGATAGATTGTCATCCTTAAAATTTGAAGCCATAACTTTCGGTTGAGATCAAAACACAACTCTAACTCTTAGTGGTGATATCAAGATTTTTCGACCCCGAGGGTGAGAACAAAGGTGTCAAAAACGGATTAGGTCAAAAATAGGTTAAAACCTACACCAAACTATACCAAATTAAGGACCTTAAACGACTCAAATAAAACTATATACTAATTTAGTCGAACATTCATTGTAACCCTTTCATTTTTTTTATTTATCTATTTTTTTAAAGAAACTTAGTTTGATCATATCAAATAATGATCTATCAACCTAATTTTTCTACACAAGATAAATAACTCATCAAAGTAGAGTTTATAAATCTAAAAAAAATTTAGGATTTAAAATAAAATTAAACACGCAAATATGCATAGGTAATTTGGAGTGGGCTACTAGGGCCTTTAATTTCCACCCCTCCTAAAGAGGTAAATCTGTCATTGTTAACTCTTATCTATTTATTACTATACTCAAACCCTAATTATTTGATCGATGATTATTACTATCAACGGGAAAGTACAATAATTAATTAATAATACATTTGTATACTTAAAACAAACATTTGGACAAAATAGACACAAATTTGCTGCATTAAGAGTGTTCGAAACTTTATGTATCAAACATTTTTTTCCAGAATAATTAGTTTTGTTTAATGTTTAATTTGAAAATTTATATAAATACATAAACATGCTCTAACACAATTTACAAGTAGTGATATGTTGTTATAAAAGACACGATGATCGAATCCAGTTCCCTGCATATGTGAAAATGCCATGCGTGAACTTGTAAATATCTCATAACAAGTCTAGTTTTGTTATACAAGGTTGCAATCATAGACTCAACATGTGTCTTAATATTTTGGTATTACGAATAACATATACAAGATGATTAGTTGAATCACATTAGTCTATAAAGGTTTAAATACTCTTAAACGATTTGTAGAAGTATGATGGATATTTTTTCACTGTTTAACTTTTACTAGTGATTTGGTGATTTTGAAATTTAAATGAACGTTTGTAAAAAGCTTTGTTGACACTAGTATTACAAGAGTTTTACCAAACATGATTTTGGAACTTTCAAAAAAGTGATATAAGAAAAAAGTTTATGACATTAGGTCTAGTTGTTGAGTTACATTCAATAGAAAAAGCTTCAAAAGAAAGTCAACAAACAATCCATGCACATTTAGCTCATGGAGCTTCTTAATCGTTTAATTAATATATTTGTGCATATTCCAAACCATATCATTAGAAATCAATAGCTTAAAGTTGAAGGGTCAAGCTTCCTTGATCCCAAATCTTTCTATTCTCACTATGTCCCTCACATTTTTTATTAGATGTTATTCAACAATATTATTCAATTATTTACTATTTTCTATTAAGAAAATAGTAAATGATTAGCGAAAAACTCATGGAACTTTACTGACACCCTTTTGATCAACAAAAATAAAATATATAAAGGACAACCTTCAACAAAGTTCTTCATGTATGACTATGAATCCAACTAAATATACTCCTCTTCGCTATTATACAAAGAATAAGCGAGAAAGGTTAAACTTATAAGCAGCAAAAGAGTCAATTTAAACAAATGACTTCTTAAAAAAGAGACTATTTCTACTACAAGATGTTATTTTGTTAAAACTTTAACAAGAAAACAAACTTATTTCATTCGATCAATCAAACATATGTATTTATCTAGCTAACTTTTGTTTGATCTCATCTTTGTCCCAATTGAAATAGACATACAATTCTTTAATAACATCTTCACAACCCAAATTTAAATCCATGAAATCATCATTGTTTCTTCATTAATCTGTCTATGTTAAATCACCAAATATGGCTGATAATTAGATTCAGACACATAATATATGGTTGTCAGCATTCTTACAATGCCGGCTTAATCTTTGAAAATTTTAGGGCCTTGAGCAAGTAGGAAAAAAGAGCCCCCTATAATATAAAAAAACAATAACGCATACTAAAAGAATGTAATACGACAATAATTATTATACCAATATATAAAAGTGTTCTCGAAAAATAATCTAATGAACTCTAGATTTCAATAGATCAAAATAACTTAATTTGCATATATGGAGTTTGATAATGAGTTTGTTAATGACCTATATTTTCTTAAAATATGTATACATACATATACAATATAAAAAATTATAAACATTTTGGGCCACCGACAAGATTAAGCCCTGAGCGGTCGCTCACCCCGCCCCTCAGGGTCGCCCATGTTTAACAACTCCTTCACATCTCAAAATAACTTCAAATTAAAAAGTTGGATTAGCTTTCAAATAAAACATGAGTTTACAATTCAAAAGACAAACACTTTCTATGATATGATTCTCACAAATCCATGTCATATGAAACAATGAATGTTATGATATTTATGATACACAAAATATATAAGTTCATAACTTTTTAATGAATGGGGTGAAAAGTAATGCTAATTGAGGAATGAAATGGCATCTTCGGTCAAAAAGCGTTTGGCCCCCGCCGGAGCGGCGATTGATGGGGAGATTGTTGGTGGTTGGAGAGAAAATGGTATAATATTGGGCCCCATTAATTAGCAACTTTAGTAACTATCATGAGGTAAAAACGATCGACTCGTGTTTAAACTTGTTTTAGGTAAACATCTTGGTTGATCATTATTATTAATATTTGAAAAAAAAATATTAGTAACGTTAACAATGTTTAATTTTAAAAGTAAATTTGTATATTCTTTTGATATATCTAGTTGAAAAATCATGTCTTGTATTAGTATTATATGTTATATATTTAAACTTTATGTTCTTGAGAAACATAGCTTCACTAGTTTAAGTTCATAGTTTTGTATGAGTATACTATTATCTCTTACATGGTTATACTATTATTTTCTATATTCTTTTGATTGTGTTGTAGTTTTATAAGTTTATATGATTATAATATTACATCTTACATGAATAATATACAGAGAGGGTGAATGTAAGGTCATAATTCGTTTATGTTACAAGAACTTAAAATCTTATTTGAAACAATCTAACTTTTTAGTTTCTTTGTGCTTTATTTTTTTTAATGCTAGGTTAAAAAGTAATTGTTAAGTTTTATCGTTTACTTTCTTTTCAAAAAAAAGTTTTATCGTTTACTTATGTAAATAAATACCCTTTTTTCCCTCCAAATCAGTTGTAAAAATTTTATAAGTATCAAATTACAAAGAAAATTTTGTGACATCTTTCATAGATATAAGTATCACAACCTCAATCTTCTTTCATCATATGGGTTTCTAGAGAAATTGTTGATTGAATGCCATAAAGTAATTGTTTAGCCATAAAGTAATTGTTTAGCCATAAAGTAATTGTTTAATCATAAGGTTAGAAAGTAATTGTTTTATCTTTTAATGGTCTCTTTTTTTTCATGGAGGAGTTCTTGATTTTAGTTTTGAATATAAAAAGTGTTTTAAGGAAGTTTCTTTTTCTTTTATAATGAAGGGATTTTTAATATTCTAATTTCAGTTTATAAGGTATTTAGTTACATACGTAAAATATATTTACTTATGTTTTCGTTTATTTTTTAATTGTTAATATTTTAGTTTTAGTATTTAAGAAAATTGTATT
Organism: Flaveria bidentis; assembly: GCA_018326385.1. NCBI lineage: Eukaryota > Viridiplantae > Streptophyta > Magnoliopsida > Asterales > Asteraceae > Flaveria > Flaveria bidentis. The sequence goes on along the minus strand of BJCM01000450.1, from coordinate 9,930 downwards.
TCTGGTATACATTTTCAAAGATACAAAGTTTAATTTTTTTTCCAATACACTACCATCACGTACTTAATTTTACAATATGAAGTTTATAGTGCGTTATATTGATGTTTATCAAGTTTATCAAATACATATTGAACACCGGCTTGTCTAAAAACATTTTCTAAACAAATTAAACACACAACAACTTTATATTGTTCATATACACTTCATCATGTGAATCTCTTTTGTTTTTAACTTATACGTAAGAAACGCGCGGGTAAACTCGCTAGTTATATTTTAAAAAATACAAAATTAATAAACTATTCACGTATATTATTATATTTCTTTTTAAAAGTTAAATAACAATAGTTCTTCATTCTACACCAAGCATCATGTTCCCATTTGAAAAACATAATTCATGTTCACATTTAAAAACAAAATTAGTTGAAAAGTTATTTACTTATATAGTTATATATATTTTAGATTGTCCACAAGGAAAAAAAATTCAGTCATTCCTAATATAGGACAAGAAAAAACCTATGGTGTCTTATAATTTGTTAGTCTCTCACGTCGAAATATCGTCACTAAAAGCTTATCGCATCGATGTGTCTACGCCAAGCATGCATGTCACCACTATTGTTTCGTCACTAAAGGTCCAAAAAGTGGCACGATAAATGTCAACACTATAGACTACCCTTTTAGTGTCGACAATTACATGCCACAAATACTATAGAGGTTTTTATCTAAAAAAAATTATAGTCTATCAACGCTATAGACCAATCAAGAAAATAAATATAACAAATTATTAGGGTTCTAGCCGGGCTTTTGTTAGGGTTTTCCCGCATAGTCTATTGCGTCGACATGTTGACACCATATACTTGACTGATCAAATTTTTTAGGATCTTCTATCACGTCAACATGTCGATGCCATACATGCACTTTTAGTGGTGACACATGTCAATGCTATGAGAGGTGTTCATTGGATCGGATAACGGATTCTCGGTTTGGTTTATTCGAATATGAAAATTTAACGATCCTAACCAAAATTCAATCTGATCTGACTAAGGATATCTATATTTTATTCAATCTATCCGTATTTAAATTGGATTGAATTCGGAGATATCCGAATAATCCAAATTTATTGAATAAACCAATAACAAATTTTCCTATTCTTTTGGGCTAAGTTTTTATTTTTCACATTTATTACCATGAAGAGCAAATGGTAAATCATAGCATCCAATTATATATGTCTATTCTAATAAATTAAGATTTTTATGGACACATGATATGCATTCATATATTAGTTTTCCAGCCTAAACTCATATAGACATTTAAATTAAAATGACTTTGAACACTTACGAAAATCACATTCGCTTTTTCTTATATAAATTTCTTCTTTTGTTTTATGCATTTCTCTCTTCCATTTTAAATTAATAAATTTTTTTATTTCTCTATACAATCAAGCAATCTATATTTTTTAATACTAATATCCAAATCATTTGTTTGATTTTTGAGTGATTTAGTTACTGGTAAGTAAATTATCTTACTTACTACCACGAGGATATTTGGAAAAAATTTTAATGATTAATACTAAACCAATAAGAGGTCTGAACCATTAAGTGTTAAAACATTAAGAGGTGTGAACCATTAAGAGCTAATATATCGTTTAACTATTTAAATACAAATGTCTGAACAAATCAGATAAGATGACCTAACCATTCAGTACTGGTATAATGTTTAACCATTCAGAGTCAAATGTTTGAACCATTCAGACATTTGCTCGCGAAACAAACAATCTAAACCACTAAGTGCTGAACCATTCAGATTTCTGAACCATTAAGAGGTTTATTTAGAGGTTGTCAAACAGCCCCTAAGCTATTTTAAGATATTAAATGATACGAGTTTTAAGTAATTAAACTAAAAAACTATATATCTAAAATCTTAAATCTTTGCATGCTAATAATTTATTAAAATTTATTAAATTATAAGATTTCAATTAAATAGATCATAATTTATAATATAATTTCACAATTCTTAATCTTTATTGTTTCTCATAATTGCTTAAATATTTATGATTTCTTATTTTACTAATAGATGATAACATCTAACTTACAAAAATTATATAAAAACTAATGATTTCAAAAAGTTAAATTTATTCCACTCATAAAATAACATGATTCTAACATAATTTGTAAATATAGTTATGAAGTGCAACGGGATAAGGTTATCTACTTGAAAAATTAAGAAGTATCCGGTTGTACAATGAGGTTCGAAAATAATAGAGCCCAATTGTTATCTAGAAAATCAGAAACTATCTTTAAATCACGTTTTTTAAATAATGATATATATATATATATATATATATATATATGTGTGTGTGTGTGTGTGTGTGTGAATATGTACAGTGGTTTTATTATTAAAAAACTTACTAAAGTTTTATAGGTTATCAAATCAACTTCCTACTTACTTGCTATAGAAATAAAAAATTACTAGCTCAAGTGGCTGAACTATTACACATCTACACACAAGAGTTGGGTTCAATCGATAACTGTTTTCATGTTTGTAATCATTCTTTTATCCTAAAACGTTATTTCCTTCCTAAACATAGAGCTTCTTCATGGAGATACATGATAGGTTTCTGAACCATTTATTTATATTTTTATGATATTGCTACTTTTATATAAGTGTTATAATAGATTTATGTTAGAATTTCTTAAAGTAATTTCATTTAATTTTCATACTCAACCTCTTTATAGTATTCATATTTTGTTTCTTATATTTTTATGAATATATTTATTATATTATATAGAATGATTGTTAGTGGAGTAGAGTGAAAAGTTTAGTGCTCATTCGTATATCTGGTAATATATTGTTCAACTCATATAATTTATTTGATATTTTTAAAGTGATTTGTAAGTAGATGGAAGAGAACATGTAATGATAAATGTATAAAAATATTATTTAATTGAAAATGATAAAGGAAAAAGTTATGAATTTTATTATAATTATAAGGAGGAGGGTAATGAATGAGATTTAAATGCTTTTATACTAACTTTTTTTTCTTTTGAAACACAAATATACATACCTCCATGACCGATGCTTATAATAAACCAAATGATAATACATGACCCTTCCATTTATTTCCTTTAACATATTAAAATATGAAAACAATGAGGTGACTAATGATTCATGTGCATTAGCCTTAAACTTTAACCTTACCCGTCCTTGTGTATGCATCGATGTGTATGCATCGATGTGTATGCCCTTTGCCAAACCATGCACCAACATATTCCATATAGACTAATCGGCTTCATGATCATTTATTAAACCCGTAGCCACTAACACTATTCTTAATCATAAACAACACTTGTTGTATGGCCTTATGATATTATGTTCAAGCAAGAATGAATGCTATGAGCTAGCCACTTTCTTCCCTGGCATAAAGTCCTTGTAACGGCAACAATTATGAAGGTCGTTAAGGATCGATTATGCTGTTAAACTCTACAAGGAATCATAACTCAAATTAAAGACTTAATGTATTTGAGAGCCATACTTACATACCGAACACGACTAAAACCGTGTTACGTTGTCTGGTTCTTACTAGTTCAATACATTTCAAAAGTGCATAAACATTAATAATTCATTATTGAGTAGATTTAACACTATGACAAAACGTGATTAGACCAAAAGTTTTTTTTTTAATTTTCTTAATTTTTATTTAACACGAATTCATTGTTGGGTGGTTTTAACACCAGTTCATTATTAGGTGGATTTAAGATTTAACGACTATGGGACAAAACTATACATCAAAGGGCCAGGGGCGTTGTCCAATGGCAAGTTACGCACCCTTATTTATATATATATACACACACACTCTTATCTGTTTGAACCAACAATATTGTAATACTCACTTTATATATTGGACACTTTTCCTATATGTATGTGTGTAGGTGTATGTACATGTGTGTATTCTCTTGGTGGGTAAGAGATGATTTGAAGACATTTGACTAATTAACACTCCTATACATTATATATATTATATTTAATGGGTAAGGGATAATTTTAAGACATTTAATGACTACGTACCAATCCATAAAACTAGCTATATGAAGCTTGTATGAAATTAATTGATATCATATCAATTTAAATTTAATGAATTTGAAAGACCATTTGTTCAAGATTCATTTTTATAATTTTGAGAGTAATATGGTCACCCAAATATTTAATTCAATATGAGTTGTAAAGTAAAAGGTGTTGCAAAGTGATAAAGAGGAGAATAAATATTTCTAAGGGATAAATATGACTATATGAGGTTAACGCAAACGTGTTTCACATGTATGAAACAAGTAAAACATGCACTTTCCATGTAACTATTAAATAAGATGCATTTCTCAATCATATATAGATCACCTCGTATATATGTATACAATGTAGTTATGCATGTGGTTATTTTTCTTTCAAGAAAAATCATAGGGGGTATCGTAAATCGTAAAGCATATCCGAACACAATAGATGTGAGATGTCATGTACTTTCACTTGCTAGAACAATAGATATGAAATAGAACGAAACTAGGACTTTCAAAGAGATGGGCGAGGAAGTACTACAATCAAAGGAGAGCGGAGAGAAGAAAAAGGAGAAAAGATATGAAGCATATTTAGCTCCAATGTAAGGTTTTATACTTTAGTGTGTAATAAAATGAAATAGAAGACATAACAAATAGAAAAGAAAATCTAAAATACTAGAAGCTCTAGGGTTGTATAGATTAATAATAAAGTATAAGCCAAACATATACACACCTATATGTATGTGTGAAAGTGTGTGCACGCACACATACAAAGTACTTTTACATATACAATGTACAAACCGCATCTTATTTCTTAATATAGTTTCTACAACCTTAGTAGTTTAGAGTGATTGATCGAGAATGCCACATTAGGAGCGTTGAGGCTTTGATTTGGTTTTGTTATCATACTTTTAATCGACAAATAAGGTCACACACTTATTAATTTGACTTTATATTTGTTTTGTTGTTAAAGTCATATGAATATATACACTTCTAGTTGATCGAGTATGTATCGAGTGTTGTAAAAGGGGTGGACCCACTTAGGTTTTATTGAGATCAAGCAACTCATACTTCTTTTAGGTTTGTATATGTATAACAAAAATATCATTGACCCCAAACTTTTTTAGAGTAATGACCCCATATATCTATTGGTGAATAAAATTCAAAGTTAATGGGTAGTGGAGTGGTTAAGCTTGTTTCATTTTATTAAATGGATGGGTTTAATAAAATCATATTTCTAAATTTTTTTTCTTGGAGCATTAACAGTAAGCTCTTCATCCTTATTATTTCTAATTTTTTTTCTTATGACTTAACTAAAAATCATATTTCTTCAAAATTATATCTTTTTTTAAACCTTCTACATCTCATTCATCATCCTTATCTTTATATTCTTTTTTGGTATTATTTCTTTTTCATTCTTTTAGTTACAATCTTAGCAACTACTATTTTGTCTAATTATACTTTCTTTATAATTATTATATATTCTTTTTATTTATTACATCAATTTGTAATATTTTTCCTAAAACTTTTAACTATTAATGTTTTATGTTTGACTACCTGTTTTGTCTTATTATTTATTACATGTAAGGCCAAGCATGCTTGAAAACTTGAGGCATTAACACATGAAAATTTTTCAAATATAATAATAATGATTATAATGTATAACAAGTTTCTAGCTCAAACTTATAACACGAAAGAAATAACAAAATTTAACTCAACCTTGTTTTCTGTGGGGAATAAAGTAGTTATTTAAATCTTCTTGAAGCAGATAATAAAACTGAGTGTGGTGGAGTTGGTAAGCCACCCATACATCTATAAGAGAGGTAATAGATTTTAGTCCATCAATTGTTTTTTTTAGCGCGAGTCTTGAATTAATTAGTATGATTGTTGCTTTTGTGATTTTAAAGTTTTAAATCATATTAATTCATGCATTTAAAAAAAGATGTAATAAAAAAAGCGTAGATAGAAATTAAAGTATCAAGGAACCTTAAAAAATGTGCTGAAAATTATATTTCAAGATTTTAGTGAACATGTAAAAATTAGTTTTTGACACATAATTGATAATTAAAGGCATTCGATTATATTTCAAATTTCCTCACCAAGAGCATTCTTCATATTTTGCGCTTCCGTTCTATATACTTTTGTTACTATTCAACCACGTAAAAAAAGTTGTTTTATTAGTTATGTTATTCAAAAGCACCGGCGGAGCTTCATAGGGGTCGGGGGCCGCTGGCCCCCTTATTTTTTCATCCGTATTGTTAAATTTTAGCTCGATAGTGTAAATTTTTGACTCATTAGTGTAAATTTTTATACAAATATTGAGTTTGCCCCCCTAAAAAAAATTAATTTCGTCCCCACCCCTTTTTCGACATAGTTCAAGTTCCTTCATTGTTCAAAAAGAACTCTAGTATAGTATTCACCTATATACAAAAACAATTTAAGTATTGTCACTATATAACATGTATATACATATCATGGACAATGACGACTTATTCGCCAACCAAATTACGTTTCCACTCGTTTCATGTATGAATTATACATATCATGATATCAAAGAAATCATCATTACTGAAAACGACGACACTCAAGTCATATAATTTTTGTTAATAACAGACAATATTTAATACGTACGCTATACAAATTTGATAATAATCTGATATTTGACGTTAACAGTTGTTGGTACATGTCGATGATTTTTCTAATTTGCCGGTAAATCCTTATAAAAGTTGAGTTGAATATATTCTTAATAATAATTGTTAACATTTTTTTATTTTTCTTTTATCTTGGTTTTCAGGGATGATATAATGATGTGTGTTCCCCACATATTGGAGTCTTTTCTACTTTTTATTCTTGTCTTTTACAATAGATGGCTTAAAAGTTGAACCCAATTTTTGGTGATTTTTGTTTTTCTTCTAAATTACTTTTCCACGTGTAAAATTTAATATAGTATTATATATAACTTCTTCTTGTCTTCAACTACACGTGTATAAAAATATATTTTATATAGTTATACGTAAAGAGAGTTTATGTGCAGTGGAAGCAAATATCTTAGCAGCTTCCTAACAAAAGAAACAATTATAAGTTCTCATATTTTTCATACTAACGATTAATTAATTAATCAACCATTTTATTCCTTACTATTTTATTATGATGTACAATTAATTTGCATATGATATGGAATCAGTATTAATAATATAAACATCATGCTACTTTTGCAGTACTATGGTACAATTTGGAGGTATTAAAATCATTTCTTAGATATATATAAATTTTAGTAGACCGTATTTTTAAATAATGTGTTATGTTTGGTGTGTGTCCGAGTAACTTTTGTAAAATGGCGTTGTTAATAAGAGTGAGTTCATGTGATAGTTGTAGACGACAGTTAGTCAATAATCAAGTATATAAGATGTATTTGTTTGTAAAAATAATTTTACTGAATTAATTATGCTTTTGATTAATAGTGAAGGGATGTTGTAAAAGGGAAAACACAACGTATGGAGCCAAAAGACAAGACAACAACCTCTCTTTTTCCGAACCGTTTCTCCATATATATTTGTTTATCCAACGACCACCACATATTTCCCTATCTATCTCTCTTACATACATACATATATATTATATACATTCATATATAGAAAAGCTAAAATACAAATACACAATGATAAAATTATCACGCAGGTATTGAATTATCACGTAATAGTTATTTCTTGTGTGATATTTTATCGTTTTGTGACAATGTCATATAAGTGTGATAATTCATTCGTGATAATTTTACCATTACTTTGTAAGTTTTATGCCAAAAAATGACTTTGTATCCCAATTTATACACTCAAACATCATATATAGATACAGACATGCATAGATATTTTTAAGAACTTAATATATCTACAAAACTAGGAGAACTAATATTAATAGTTTATTTTATAATTGGTATACTTTTTTGTGTATAGTTACATATGTTTATGCACATAAAAAATATTATAGTATTTTTGTTATATGTTTTTATTCTTTATCTACACATGTGTAGGTAATATATATAACATACACTTGTATAACACACTATTACGTTATATACATAGTTTGGAATGTATAAGAGTTGAATAGAATAACATTATATTTCTATCATTTTTTTCCTAAAATATAAATATATTAAGTAGTTGATAGTACATGATTTTTGTAGTTTTGAAGATATTATGTATGTATGTGTGTGTATATACGTATGCATGAATGCATGTTGTGTAAGTTGGTTTGGTCCACTGTAGATAAGCCAATTAGGATGGTGTTTTGTTGTATATTCATGCATTAAATTCTTAGAGGACTATCTTTTAGTATCATCAACTTTTAGTAATACTAATGTATGATTTGGAAAACCTTATAGTTTAAACCAATTTAAACCATCAAGTGAACACTTTAATATGAGTCCCAATCAAAGTCTAACACCAGTATCAATTTAATCCAATACATATCCAAACTACCAAGAAGACTTCTATCCCAATCAAAGTCAAACTTCAATATGGGGATCCAATCTTGGAAGAATACTTGATACTTGATGCATTAGAAAGAACGGGTATACATACAACTAGTGATTTTTATCCCTCTTGCGAAGAATATAGAGTCTATAGAGAATATTTTCACCTCTTGTCATATTGTCTACCTCGTGTGGTCTGCTATAAGCTCTTGGTTAAAAAATCATCCTAATATATGCATTTTCCTTTAATTATATACGGGATTACAAAACACGGTTAACGGTAGGGAACATAAAAAGAAGCTTATTCAGGCAGTCATTTTTGTTATTATTTGGTGCCTATGGAAAAACAAGAATGAAACGTTACATAATAGGAAAAGAGTTGTGGCAATCATGATCATAGTGAAGATAATATCTTTCATTTGGATCAAGAACCGATCCAATAAATTCTTCCCAAATGGGATTCGTGAGTTTCTTTCAATGTAAACATGTAAGTTTTTTTAAAGTATGGTGTATGTAATTAAGTACCTTGGTTACCTAGTATTTTTTAGTTATAGCGAAATCATCCAACTGTTAAAAAAATTTAAAGAAAAAAACATTGAATTAAATGATCGGTTAAGTAAATAGAATGGCAGCACAATCTATCGTCTCATAAACTTACATAAATAGGACATGCGGCATAACATTTACAAGAAGATAATGGCACATTGAGAGACATAAAAACATACTTTCATTCTTGTATTTGAGTCAACCACATATATATAAATAGATAAATTTGAAAACCACTTGTTAGAATGCAAACTCACGTGCATTCGTAAAAATCAATGGAAAACATTATTTTCATTGTTAACATAACATAATTATACATATATAACATTATATTCTTTTACGTATGTTTGTAACCTCCTATGTGTTAAAATATTATCTTTCAAATAGTTAGTGTTATTTTAAAATTTGAAATTTATTATAAAAGTGATAAAAAGAGAATTTTGAAAAGAAGATCGTCATCAAAGATATCATCGTGCATACATAGGATGACCATAAGAGAGGGAGGGGGGATCATCTTGGCATCTTTTTCTCATCTAGGGGTAAACAAATCAAAAGCACAAAAGTGATTGAATTTTTTGGGATTTTTTATTTGGAAGACAATTGATTGTTTCATATTTGATTCGTAATATTAATTTAGTTTTGTTTTGATTTATCTTTGTGTTAGCTCCAGCTTGAAAACTTTAATTTCAGTATTAGGGTTTAATTTTTTTGGTTTGATTCGAACGTTTATATAAAATGTTTAAGTGATCTTATTGTTTTAATGGGTTGTTTTTTTATTCTTGATATATTAAATTATATTCTTAGTAAAATTGCTTATGTTATTAATTTTTCTAGTAAAGTTCTTCAAATTTTAATTTTGTGCGATTATTGTAAGGA
>BJCM01000449.1:0-13947 GCA_018326385.1 Flaveria bidentis | reverse complement strand
TAAACAAGCAAGGAGAAAGAGATGGTAGTCTTGAAATGCAAGGAAAAAGAAGACTTGATCCTTTGAACTAAGAACCAACCAAGGAAAAGTAGAGAAGATGTTGTAGGATGCTTGGAAGCTTCAAGAGTCACTTGGTCTTCAACAATGACACTTGAATCATCTAATATTTGTAGAATATAAGTTGAAAATGATATGAGGTGGTGGAGGTGGTGTCTTGGCCGAATTTTTAGAGAGGGAGAGGAGGAGAAGAGATGTTGGGTGGTGTATTTTGAGTGAGAGAAGATGAGATGAAGTGTGTAGGTTGTAAAATGAAGGGGTAACTCTTCTAATACTTGAGTTTCTACTTTGAAAATTTCTTTTTGGTGTTTGAGGGGCTTAATCCACGTTCACAAGGAATGGAATGAAGGCTCCAAGTGTAGTAAGGGGACATGCATCTTTATACAACTAAAAAGAGCTTTCACTAATATGGCAATTCTCAAAAATCATAAAATCAAAGAAAATCCTTCTTAGGATTTTGTGAAAAAAGTGAGATGAATGGGAGGGGGTTTTAAATGCACCTTCATAAAACACATTACACTTTATATTTGTTTACGTGGCTTCATCTTTTGAAAAATATCCAATACATTATCAATCGAAACCTTCTTAAAAATGTATTTCTCTTAAAAATGTAGCAAATGCAAACATTGTTTAAGGTATTCTTCTAAAAAAATTAAAGATAATTAAGGAATGTTAATAGATTAATGAAATATGTGTTACGTGTTTAGTTAAATAAATGAGCTTAGAGATTTTATATAACATAGACCTATTGGTGATTATTCTGATATTACTTTTCTTAACTAAATGAACTATTATTTTAATTTTTAGTGGGTTAAACATTCCAATAAAAATAGGGTTTAGGGGTCGTAAAATGTTTTGTAGTGGTCAGTATTAAAAAATACACGGGTCAATAAAAAACCGTCAATACACATTATACATAAGAGGAAAAATTTGTGGGATCGGTTGACCCCTCCCCTCCCTTCTTAGGTCCACCCATGATTGTACCCATATTTTTTCTTTTATTTTTTTAATATATAACTTCTTTGTTTTAATCCAATATTGTAAGGTTATACTTGAAAAGTTGATGTAACTAAAGCAACCAAAAAACTTTCAGCATGCATGCATGATGTACATAGTAGAAGTTACTTCGGAAGTTTTGTATACTTCAGATAAAATATTATAAGTGTAAAATCTTCCGAAGCCAAAGATTAAGTTTTCCAAAGCCAAAGATGAAGTCTTTCGAAGCTTCAAGGACAAAGTTTTCCGAAGCCAAGAGACTAAAAACTGATTTCTTCCGAAGCCAAGAGACTAAAAACTGATTTCTTCCGAAGCCAAGAGACTAAAAACTGATTTTCTTCCGAAGACAGAGAAGACATACTTTCTCTGATCAACTTTTGCATAAAGCTGACTAAGTTTCCGTTGTCACTCTAAAGACTCATCAACTTATAAAAGTTAGTGAAAAGGTCTAATCTTTGTAAACTGTAGATTATGGTTTAGAGTCTGTAACTTTCTACTTGTAGGTTTTTTATATAATATATTAGGATGTGATCTATGACATGTTAGGATGTGATCTTGTTATCTAGATTAATGTTTCTACTTGATTTTCAAAGTATAGCTGACTATGGAATATAGTATAAAGTAACTCAGGTTCTTGTATTTTTTTAATGTTTTGTAATACTTGTAGAACTTAAAAGCAATATACAACATTCTTAAAAATATACTTATCTTGTTCTCGTTTCTTGTTATGTTTAATTACTTGCGTTCTTAGTATATTTATTATAAATTTGGTTTTCTATTTGATCTGTTAAGTGTTCTAACACTCTCCTCATTGTGATACTGATTGTATTTACCATCTTTTAACCGGTCCTGCAAATACTTTTATATCTTTTTATTAGTTTAGTCCCAATAAATTTTTTACTTCAAATTTTGTTGCTTATACTCTTCATATTTACAATTTTTGTGTTTTACGTTTTGATCTAAACGTTGCGAGTTAATACACCGCAACATATGTGTGTGATTTAACATTTGTACGCTTAACTTTTCCCCATTTAATAGTCTCATCACAGAGCGTTGGTCCTAGATCGACTTACTTATTATTTTATATATTTTATGTTGCGCATGTGTGGTTCAATGTTTTTACGCCTACTATTCATTCACTTTATTTTTTTGTCTTTTTTTTCTTTCGATACAAGTGTTTTCAGTGTTGGTGGCCATTGATAGTAGTGTGCAATTTGTGCTACTTAATACGGTTTTACGCCCCCGACGCAACGCGATAACTTAACACTAGTTAGTTTCATAAATTAATTGCTATAAAAATAAAAAAACTTGAAAATTAACCTTACCCAAATCCAATCATATAATTTCTTTAAAATAAAACTTAGTCAAAACTTATATTAGACCCTAAGGCGTTAGAGCACAAAACAAATCATTACGTAAACAAATGTGTTACATTACTTGCGTTGATAATAATCGAAAACCTATATAAAAAACACCAACATATTTGGCGAGAGTATTAAACTCCATAAGAAACTAACTAGTCATATCTCTATAAAATATCATACAAATACGAGTTAGAAAATAAATGTATATCATATAGGTACCACTTATGAGTTAGAAAATGAGTGTGTATCATATAAGCACTACTTTCTAAAAAAATTTGAAAGACATACCATTTTAAAAAAGATTGTCTCAAAACCGAACTTGCGTCGACTCAAACTTCTAGCTTCAGCGCAAACCAGCAAGGCTTCCCACTAACTTTATTTATAAACCCAAATCTAATACAATATGTACACAAATAAAAAATCAAAAAAACCAAATCATATAGTGATGTTTTATTTAGCATGTAGTTAGTATCACATATCGTAATATTCCAGTATAAAAAACTCGGTCTAATAACAAATAACCTCAACGCCTACCCTAAAAGACAAATAATTTGTACGAGAAGCAAAAGAATGAGCAGTTGGAAGTTAGGAATAATAAAAATAAAATTAAATAAAAAGGCGTATTTGTTGACTAAGGAATGGGCGTAGGTGTTGCTTTGCAACTGTCGAGGCACATGGATATGCTTCCGTGATTTCAGCGGCACTTTTTCCCTTTTTTTTCCTATTTTTTATTTTATATTTTCATTTTGATTTTCATTTTTAATTTTTTTAATCTCACTCACACGTTAACAACCTAAAAGCAATGTTTATTACGTAACAACTAAAAAATAAAACTTTTATTAACACTGTACTTATGGTTACAAGTTTACAAACACGTCAGGTTTTTTAGAGCTTTCACATTCTGTTTTTTATATTTATGTGAGTGTATTTCTTGTATTATATGGTATGATTACAAGTGGTTATGCGTAAATGATATGAAAAAAATTTACTATTCAATGTATATTTTGAGGAAACATTGCTTAAAATCTTATAATGCTTTTAATATATTTGAGTTAATTTCTGTTTTGTTCTCTGAGTTTTGATCAAAATAATCATTTTCATCCAAAAAATTATAAATATCAATTTACCTCCAAAAGTTTCAAAATTTGTTTCAATTTTACTCCAAAAGTTTTATTAGTTGTTTCGACTTAAATCCAAAATATTAATCTTTTGTACTGAAATTGAAACAACTTACGAAACTTTTGAAGGTAAACTGATATATTTAATCTTTTGGAAGACAACAATTATTTTTATCAAATCTTAGGAAGGAATATTGAAATTAACTCAATATATTTTAAGTGATTGTGAATGAATGAGAGATAAAAAGTAATGATAAAATTGAAAAGGAGAGATAAAAAATGATAATTTTTAATGTATTTATATGGATAAAAATAAATAAATAGGTTGTGAATGCTCTTGCTAATACATTTTAAAAAAAATAGTTTTCTTTCAGGTGAAAAGGTACATAAAATAACAATAAACCTTTACACACATATGATCGATTGATTCTAAAACATTTAAAAGGGTTAATTCAATAATGCATTTCAACCCAAAACTCTATGGGTTTTTTTTCTTCTTTTGCAAGGTTTGAAAATCCTCAAATACAATTTTAGAAAACAACTTGCAAGTACATGATAAGGCTGTCTAATATCAAGCAATAGATTTGTATTGAACTCTTTAATTGGCCAAGTGAATGGATTCTATAATTGTAACATGTGATGTTTAAAGGATCGGAGAGGTAATTAATTACTGGCAAATTATATTTTTGAAGAACTTGAGAAACCCTAAACTTGTTTAGCATCTACAGAAATCCAAACACATCATGAGACGATAAAACCTCAATTCATTTACTAAGATAATCAACCATTGTGGTGATGGTTGACCAAAGAACATTTAACCTAATGGTATCAAGGTGTTTTGGTATCTCGTAGAAGTGATTAATATCATGTCATTAAACCACTAGGTCATAGATGTTCAGCTTTAGTTTATAGACTGGTTTGTAGAAAATCATATTAGTTCATAGTAAGTTAAAATTCAAGAGGCCTTTTTAACGGGGCCTAGTGGCCTTAATATGTTATGTTAAGCCTTCAAGGTTTTATACTTGTTCATTCATCTTTTATTAGACCGTAATGGGTCTCCATAAGTCATAGTATGTTTTCATGGATTAGATTATGTGTGTCATGTTATGTCTTAATATGTTATATTGGGAGATTATGTGTGTCATATTATGTCTTAATATGTTATATTGGATTGTATCGAGTCATGTTAGACCGTTATAGGCAATAATATATCACATCTTCTAAATGGATCATGTTAACCATAATAGTCATGGTAGCACTTAGTTATCATTGTGAGTTTTACTAGGTCGTATTATATATTGTGTTATATAAATTATAAATTTCTAGTGGGTCATTCAAATCATAATAAGCATTACTATTTCATAATGGTCTTTTAATAGTTTAATAACAATTATCATAGCTTTTGGAGGAGCATGACGAGCTTTAATATACCATATTTATTCATAAATGATCAAAATTAGGTTATAGAAAATCATATTAGGTCGATATGATCCATAATGGCTCATGCATGTTTTAATGAGTTGCTGAGTCTTATTGACCAAAATGACTCATAACAATCTAATTTGACCCTTATTTGTTGTCATTGATTAACACTAATCTTAATTGCCCGATGAAATTAAACATAAATAACCATCATAACAATTAACTAACTAACAAATACGCACCTAAGGGTACTATTATTGATCCGTATCAACCCAAACTAATCCTCATGGACAAATAATAAGTATAGCTAACCATCATTAACTAATAATAACCATAATTGAGCATCATTTATCATTATTTACCATTTGATCCTAATTAACCACCGTTGTTTTTTTTTTTGAACAACCAATTAATGAATACTGTAAGCTCAGTTAACCGGGTAAGCCCAATGGCGAAAAACTATTCACGCCCACAAACACATACAATGTTGATGACATTGCTCGCCCATCATTTCAAGATAAACACATTACCTAAAGACCCAGTGTCGTAAAATCTCTGACCTACATGACATATTGTAACAATGTATCTAAGTCATCATGTAAAAATTTAAAATATTATTTTTTTCTTTGATTTTGTAAGATCCGCTGATAATAAATTAATGTTTTTGCAGTGAAATCAAAATCTTCTAAAAAGAAATTAAGAGACCCTGTTTCACCAACTTATTATGCTATCACCTTACTATAATTGTAGGTGAAATAATAACTCCAAACTTAATTCCTCACATCTAACTTTTATTTGAACTTTTTTCTCGAATTAATCACAGTCTCAAACTAAAACTTATACATAACTAAAGTTCAGTGAAAAATATACATTTTTACCGGCAAACAAACACACACACGCTCTATATAATATACATACCGTACTCATATCATCACACATAAACTCTACAAAACTACGCACAACATTTAATCAAAATCAGAGCGTCTCCATGTGAAAATTTTTTTGAATGGCAAATGTGTTATTCTAATTGAGCCGATCTATCCATGTTCCAGTCGGGACCGCACCCCCGACCCCCTCATGAGTAAATTTATTGCTAAAAAAATACATTAACTCAACTTTAAACATATTATTGAGAATGAAACTTAAACTTATAATATTTTTGATATTAACATATCATATATATCTTAATTTAACAAGTTTGGCTAAGGTTATAACAAAGATGATATTAAAAAAACACATTAAATCCTAAGAAAAGCGGAATTTGAAAGCGTTACATATATATATATAATCTCACAACCAATCATCATCAACTAACAAATAATAATTCGAGACAGAACATCAAAGAATATCATATTACAGAAAAAAACAAAAAAACAAAAAAAAAAAACCTTTTTTGGGTAAAACACAAGTGTTCTAAATACACCCTCACAATCCACCACCTCAACACACAACAACAACAACCACCACCACCACCGTCTCCGGCGACTTCCTCCGGCGACATGAAGTCCGGCAACAAGATCAGCCAGATCGTCCGCCTGAAACAGGTCGTCCAACGGTGGCGCCGCCGCATCCCCTCCGGCGGTTCTCTCGCCGTCTACGTCGGAGCCGAGCACCGCCGCTTCATCATCCCCACACGCTTCCTCAACCTCCCTGTGTTCGTCTCCTTGCTCAACAAAGCGGAGGAGGAGTACGGATTCCAGACCTCCGGTGGCCTTGTGCTGCCGTGCGACGTCGTTTTCTTCCAGAAGGTGTTGAAGGTTCTCGAGAGAGATGAACGTGCGTTCGGAGCGTTGGATTTGGATGATTTCGTTGAGAGATTTAGTGATTTGGATGCTGATTGTTGTGATCCTTCGTTGTTGTGTAAAAACGCTACGGTTTCGGATTGTCATAGCTTCACGCCTCTGTTGCAGAAAACGAAGGTCTAAAAGGTTCGATTTCATCCTTTTACATCGTTAACCTAGGGTTTGAAGGTTACATTCTCCGATTGAACGTTGATTCTTCATCTTCTTCATCTTCATCGTGTAAAAACGCTACGGTTTCTGATAATCATAGCTTCACGTCTCTGTTGCAGAAAACGAAGTTACGAAGGTGTAAAAGGTTCGATTTCATCCTTTTAGATCGTTAATTTAGGGTTTGAAGGTTAGATTTGGGGGATTTGTGGTTTGAATTAGGGTTTTTAGATGTGTATGTACATTATCATCGATGGATTTGAATTGGATTCATCGTGGTTTTTCCCCTTGTTTTGATTAGGGGTTTTTTGGTGATTAAATTGTAATCATCCTTGAATCTGATTTTAGCAAACAGGTTTGAATGTGATGATGATTCGATTTAACATTTGTTTCACCAGTTGTGGTAGTGGTGTTTGATGATTTTTGGTGCATAATTGACGATGAAATGTGTTCTTGTGATTTCTCAGGTGGTTTTTAATGTTTTGAGCCAAATAATTCAAACTTTTTGTCTTTTGTTTTATGTGGCATACGAATCGAACAAAGTTGACTTAGCGGCTGTTTGGTTTGCTTCGCACCCGGTTAAAATGTCTGTCTTACTGATCCGGTTAGACATTTTGATCAGTCAACGTGTTTGATTATTACACTTTTGCGTCTGACCCGGTTCGACATCACTGAGTCATGTTTATTTTTCTTTTTACCCGGTCAGTTTTGAAACAATCTATTCCTTAGTCACTACCTTCTGACCAAGTATGAGAAAAAAAACAGTCCTTTAATATTGAATTGTTTTTGTTTTTGCTAATTGAGTTTGAATGTGGTTCGTTTACATTTACCCTCTATGATAGAGGTGCGTATCTAAAGTGGTTCGTGAAATGTAAATATATTAAAGGTTAAAATTTGAATATTAATGAAATGTATTAATTAATAACTAATGAATTTGATAATAATGTGACATAAAAGTCTCTTCTTTTTAAAAGCTTAGAAGATTTAATTAGGAACACCCGTTGCCTACTTAAATGGTAACTTCAATTTTATCGCTGAAGTGACAAAAACACTTAAAAATAACAGCTAATTTCAATATGGTAACTTCGTATCAAACAAAAAACTTTATAACCTTAAAACTTTATAAATTATCATATTTACTTAATAAAAAATACATTGATTATACCGTTTTAAAGCACTATAATATTTTGTATTTTGTATGTTCTTGTTCACTGAATATAATTTATAATATGATCATCATTTAAACTTTTATTTATGTATACATTAAACTCTTATAATCTAAACTTTAAAGAAATATACATATATTATAAATTACATTGAATTTTATGATTTTTACTGGGTAATTATTTATAAAATTTCCGCTTTACAAATAGCATGATATTCAAGCTTAATAGTTATATTCCTAATTGAGTTTCTTGATTGGTTATAACAATTTTTTTTCTATTCATAAATGATCATTATAATGCACATTTTATCCAAAGATTGTGATAAATAATGAAAATATTTTAACTAATCTTATTTTTCGTTAAGATATCGGTGTTGCTATTTTATAAAGGAATCTTGACAAATCAGATGATAACGATTTTAAATCGTACGGAGTGTCACTTAATTTCCAAATATATTTTTTTCGATTAATAAAATAAGTGTTTTTATGTAGTCTTCGAATTTGTTATTACATATCAGTGTGTATGGCACATGGCAAAAGGATGACACGTGGCGTAAGTACAAAATTTTGTTATATTTTTCCAAATATTTATTGAATTTTTTAATATGTTCATATTTATTTTATGTTGTACGATTGATATCATGATATGTACACTTCATTTTTATAAAAAGAGACGTCAAAGGTTGGCATGCTATGCATGATCAATATTATTTAAAGGATTGAAATTATCATAATGAATGTTATGCATTGTCATTTTCATTTTAAAATTTTGAAAACACATAAATTATATAATAGGTTTTTACTAAAAAACAATAAATAAAAGAAAATTAAATATCAATCATTAATGCATAAAAAACTTATAAAATTCAATCATACACGCATGATATTAAAAATTCTATTCGATCTACCAATTTAACTAAAATAAGGTTAAATAAATATATCCTTTATTAATCTAATTAACTTAATTTTTTTAAAAGCGTGTATATGCTTTTGTAAGCGCTTGTATACATCTGCATATTCGTTTTAGTCATGCATACAATTGTATAAAAACTTGTATACACTTGTGTTTTAGGAGAGCGATTGGCATTGAAGATTATGATCATATTCACCTTAAGATCGGCTAAAACAAGTGGTGTATTGAACCAGAGAAAGTTAGTGGATGGTATTTATATCAAATCGATAACAATTTAGTTCAAACTTGATATTGAGATTGTCTTTCATGTCTAACTACTACATACCCATGTTAATCACTTTAAAAATTTGATTCGTTAAACAAGTCAACAAACATAAGTGTATTCACGTTTGACACAAGTTAATAACTCAAACTGAATATAATACCACACAAACATATGTCACATATCCGGTGTGAATGTGTGATCAAAGTTGAATTAACCACACATGCTTATCATTAATAATAGAGATAGAATGATGATTTCGGAAAGTTAGATATTCGTTTATATTATTTTCCTGAATTGACATCGTATTTTCGCTTTAGAATATTCTCTTTATTTATTTTTTCTAACCAAATGTGGATATCACATATATCTACATTATTAACACTACCGGATCAAGATCAGATTGATTTGAGGGTTAAAACCATGAAGTTAATTTAGTGGATGCACCATGAATATGTATCAAACAATTACAAATTAATATTGTTTTAATAACAAAAAGATCATTTTTATTAATAAACACCGGTTAGAAGGAGAAAAAAAACCCTGACAACACATGACCAACATCACAATAACACTATAGGATTTTTGATCCACCACATCCAAATACATTATAAACCATATAAACGTGTAACAAAAAACCGAACGAATAGTTCCTGTTTTTTTTCTTTGAGAACTATATCATTCCGATGCTTCCAAAATACTATATTTTTTCTTACCTTGTTCAATCTAGCGAACTTAAACCGTGTAATTATATCAAGTGTATTCCTCACACTCATCATATTTATTCTATTAAACCCCACAATCTCATAGCCACAAGACATTTTTTTAAGAACATGAGTCGTATTTTCAACCCTTTCTTCACAAACCGAATTAAACATATTAAACATAATAAAGAAGTAATATCCAAACCTTCAAGCGAAGATGTTAACCTTCTTTGGAATATGTCAATTCCACTAGCGACCCTCGACCCCACTTATTAATGTTATTTTTTTAATCTAAATGGTAAAATGAATTGAAAATAAAATCTTTTATTTAAATTTGAACACATATCATTTAGAAAATGTAACAAACATACTAGTGAGCATCTTCTTGAAACTACAAACTATAAACTATGACGAGCTCAAGCTTGACTAAAATACATTAGTGAACATAATAGAGATGTAAATTAAAGCTCGACTTGAAAAAGAATTAAGTTTATTAGATCTATAATATTCCTCTAACCCCTTCACGAGTCAAATATTAATTTGAGCTTAAAATGTGACTTCGGTAAAGTGTGACGTTGAGATTAAATTCTTTTATAAAGTTTAAAATTTCAAACATTGACATATTATAATGTTAAGTCTTTTTATTATACTTCTAAGTCTATTGAATTACTATAATGTTGTCTTTTAATTTTTTTATACGTTTAACTCTAAAAGATTTTAGTAAAATACTAAAATAAATAAGCATTAGGTGGTGTTGTGTCAAATAGTAAAAACAGAGATGAAACTCTTCTAGCTTTAAGAACTTTTGCACCGTTGGTGGATGTAAATCAGTTGCACTATATAAATAAAAGATATTGTATTTTATTAATTCAAAGTATTATTTATAATCTGATAATAATTCATATTATTAATTTGGCTGGTGACACACTGACATTTTTAGTTTTAATTTTCAATACCAACAACAGTCTTACTAATATAATTTTCATACATTTATACTTGATTTATAATTATTTTTAGGATCGGTTTAGCTTGTATATTTTTTCTTTTCATTCATAATTATTATTGTGAACAGAATCGAATGCAAATCAAATGTATATATTTAATAATTATGTTATTGAGACTGTTATTAGTAAATAAGAGTGAAAATTAAGAAACATTGCCAACAAAATTGATAGTATGAATTATTATCAATTAATAAATAATAATTTGGATTATTAATATTTAATTTTACTATAACTAATAGTAGATTAGATAAGTATCTGAAATTAATCATTCAATTTAGTGTTAAATTATTTGAAAAGGTGGACAATTTGGTTTGATGAATCGAGTTGTTTCTATTTCCTTTTGAAGATTCTTCTTATGTATTCTCTTTCTTTAGTGCACCACCTTTTCAATCATTACATTCTTTGGATTAGGTCGGTTCCCAACAACATCAATATACATCTCAACATTCTCATATTTTGTCAAAATATCCCTCACCATACAATATATAGTAGCATTAAACGAAAAAGAAGCCAATTAAATACAAATATTATTTAGTTTAAAGAATTATACCAAAAGAAAAGAATTACATTATTATAAAGATTAACTTTTCGTTATGCACATATCTATATAGCGTTATGTTCATCTCGCGAGTCTTATTATAATAAGTTTCGATGTATACATGTTGTTCAATGATGTGTCGCGCAATCAAAAGTATAAATATACTTCTATGATTCTCTTATATAAATTATAAATGAATGTAACACCCTTCTCAAATTATGTAACTATTATATAATAAAATAACAATACATAACGCATTATAATTTTTATAAATAACATAAAGAACATACACGGTGGTTAATTTAACACTGACACGAATGAACGTTTGTTTTGGGAAACCCCTTCTACCTTCAAAAGAAAGTATTTTTACTTAATATACTATGTATGCATACATACATACATACATATATATATATATACATACACATGTGTGTGGATATATTATAAAATAGATAATAAAGAGAGAAAGTAGGAGTTTGTATTATTGTATATTAGAGAAAAAGAAATCTTAATAAATTTGTAGTATCAAGAAGAAAAATACAAATTCACATATGTGAAGACTTGTAAGCCTAGATAATAAATGAGTTGGTTCATGTATCTACTTAGCATATAATGACGAGTATGTTTTTTTTGTTTAATTTTTTTTAAAAGATTGCAAATTAGTTGCAATAGATGCCATACATTCGAAAGACCGTAATGATTATTTGTCATGTTTCTCATGATAAATAAACAATTATAATACTAATTTAAATATAAACATATTGGTTTTTTTAATTAATACACCATCATGATTGAATTATCTTACAAACATGCATTAGTTAACCTTTACGTCGAACTCACTATTCGTGACTCTAAATCATCCTTCATACGCCACACCTTTTGACCAACCCACACCCCATACAACTTCATATACTTAAAATACCTTAAAAAAACTAAATTGAAAGGATAAAGCCATATAGCCATATAGGGGTGTTATACTTGATAAAAAGCGCGAATATTTTTTTTAACATCTTATAATTTATTTATATTAATCAGAAGAAAAATGTTAAGAAAACCATATTGTTATATGAAAACTAGAGAAGGCCAATGAAACCGAACATATAATTTATAGATTTTTTTATCACTACACTCTATGCATGTGTGTGTATAGATAGGGGGTATGGGTCAACATAAAAATTATAACATATTTTTACATATACGTCACACATATGTTATGTATATGAAACAATTTTTCATTCAAAATAGTGTTACGTATACGTAAGTCTCTTCATTTTTGTTTTTATGCCCAACATATATATAACAAATACTTAAGTAAACTTTTAAAAATTAAAAGACAAAAAATTATGAATTAAGTTATTGATTTTCTGTGATTTTCTTTAGTTTTTACAAAACTATTGGTTTTCTTAAAAAATATCCCTTAATCATATATATTTACATTTTATAGGATTTAATTCATCAAACTCATAGACCATGATTAATGGTCCACATTTTACATAGTACCAGATTAACATTACATCATTCTTCACATTCTGTACAACATGAAATCAATGTTTGTATTTATAATTTTATATGTTACATGCTAAGATGTTTAGCTATAAAAATCTAAAAAGGTGTTTGTGAGTCGGGCAACTTGCACAACACATATATCATTTTGCAAGCATTTGGTCGGTTTTTAAATGTTCAACTTGCTAAACTTACACTTCTAGGCATAAACATAGCCTTTCATAAACATAACAATTATTTTTTTTCCGTGTCGTCACTCATTTTAATTAAGGTTACTGGATTTTAATAATCTTAACTTTTATTTATTGACTGTGATTTATCACAACTCATGAAATATTTACATACACTTTCAACTTTAAGTTTATTTCCTCCAACGATCCCTTACTAACTAATAGTTAACGTCCGTTAGTTTTTTTTGATGATATGGGGCTAACTTTGAGGCATTTCAATTGCGCCGCCGCCCAAACTTTATTAGGTTCATTTTTTTGTGTCTAGCTTCCACCGTTAATTGAAATATACCTTTAACGAGTCAAGTGGTTCAGATCATAATGTGAATATTGACGGGTTTTAGGGTGTAGACTTTTTAGATTGACCGACTTAATTGTCGATTTCAACTTTCTGCTTAGTGTTTTGGCCATATAAGTAGTCCACGTCATGAAAAACTAACAGTGTTAGCTTTCAGTTAGTAAAAGATCGTTGGAAGAAAATAAGATAAAAGTTGAAAGTGTCTATAAACATATCATGATGTGAGTATAATCTTGACCAACAAATTAAAATTAGGATTATTAAAATCCAATAACCCATTTAATTATAACAAAGTAGAACATTTTTAATAGTACAAACTTCTTTTAGTGAAGAATAATTAAGATATTGACATTAATTGTTGAATATCTTTACACTCAACTTGCAATTTAATTATGGTATGATGCTTGTTTGGAAAGAACTTTATATA
>BJCM01000448.1:0-12788 GCA_018326385.1 Flaveria bidentis | reverse complement strand
GATGGGGGAGGTGGGGGGAGGTGAGAAGAGGTTAGAAGATCTCAGAAGTCATAGGTCCACATCTTCTCTATGAAGACCTCAGGAAGACGTTTTTTTAATGAAACGTCTTCCAAAAAACAAATACTCCGCGCACTCAAAACATTTTCTCGCGTCTGCGTGCGCGCAGATGAAGAGGTGGGGAAGAGGTTTTGGTAAAAAAAACAAACACCACCATAGTTACCTATGAGAATTACGCATTTAACTAAAAACATTAAAATTCAAAATTTCAACTATTGTGTTATTCGAAAATTATCACTTTAGAAAAAACATAACGTGTAAACATAATTGTCAATATTAGACACAATGATCATCATTAATGGGTTGCTTAGTAAACTCTGAATGATTAAGTGTTGAACCAACCATTAAGAGCTAGTATATCGCTTAACTATTAAAAGAATTTTTTTTTGACCAATTCAGATAAGAGATCTTAACCATTCAGCATTAGACTTCTTAGCCATTTAGCATTAGTGTAATGTTTAATTATTCAGAGACAAATGTCTGAACCATTCAGACATTTGCTCGCCAAATAAACAGTTTGAACCATTAAGTGTTGAACCATTCACACATCTGAACCAATAAAAGGTTGATTTAGATGCTACCAAACAGTCCCTAAATGCAATGGATAACATAATGAGCAGCACTAAACTCGATGATATGCATTAGACACAATGAGCTAATTGACGAGTATTACACGATAAACGGATCAGGATTAGACATTGTGTTATTTAAAAAATATTATTTTAATTAGCAAAACACAATAAATATAATGATCAACATTAGACATAATAATCTATCCAATGTTATACAATAATCTAATATTACACAATCATCTGAAAAATATTACATAAGAAGTTGAAATAACATGAAAAAATCATTTTTATATATCAACATCATAAACATTTTAAAGCTAAGAAAACACTTGTTTTTAAGGTGAACTTTAAAAAAAAGAGTATAATATGTACAAGTTATGAGTGTTTAGAAAATGAGTATAACTCAAAAATATGGCTAAGACTAAAATACTCTTTATATATCATTTAAAAGTTTTAATTTATTTATCATTACGTCACTAAAATTTTTTAGCCTTTATCTAAGATTTGATGTTTAATAATAATTAGTTGTGTCCCTCCGTGTGTTGCGGCGGACCTGTTAACAAATGTGTCTTAACACACAACACAACTCCACTTCGAGCTTAATTTAACAACTTAAACCTTAGAATCTATGGTGTAACAGTAATAAACCATATAAACAACAACGTAATCCATTGTTTATGTAACATTCATGAATTAAAAAATCTAAGGTTACATGTCTTTTAAACAGAGTATGGATATAAAATGTTTGTATGTTCAAGTGATTTTTTTAAATAATGAAAACGCTAATGAGCTAACAATAGCTCCAATTTTTGCAGAAGTGTAGGATCTTATGAGCACTCACACAAACCTAAGCATGCACAAACATGACTTTTTGATCTGCATCAGGCTGCATGGTCACGCCAACCGATCTCATCTAAGTAAGTTACGGACCATTATCGAACAATTTTGTGTAACTGTGAAGATAACAGGAATAAGAAAGAACATAAGCAACAATAGATAAACAGAAGCCGAAGTACAAAAAACAACATTACCACCTAAAAGACGCATAAACCAAGTTAACTACCAAATAAGTTAAACATAAAACAACCAGAAGAATGAGTTTAAGTCTTTCTAAAATTGTATTTTTAAAAAAAATCAAACCCGATAGACAAACATTGTCAAAGTACCTGTTGCATAGAGAAAGCACAAATTTAAGCAGCCCTAATATACTTAGATACTATGTTTTACCAATACCCAAAGATAGCTACGAAAGATAGCTACCAGTCTTCATCATTGTCTATACGCATGAATCTCAATTTGTGAACCATGTCCTCCGGTTTGTGCATTTAGAGGCTAACACCGATTTGTTTCCCCTAAACATCCATAACTTGGATCATAATAGAGTAATTCTCTCGTTTTTTTATTTTTTTCCTTTTTTATTTATAACAAATCTACTCTTAAAATCAAATGGATCATAATCTTAAGATGGATGACCATAAAGCCCATCTCGTTCTTCGATTGGGCTAGACTCATTTTTGGCCCAATTTATGAGCCCAAGGTCGTGAAGCCCCTTGTTAACCTCACGTCGGAGCACAAAACCCACGGTGGTTGCATACTTGCATCGTCTCCGGCGACATCAAAGACTCAAAATTGACACCAAAATCAGCAACATAACATCATCATCATCAAAACCCATGATGAATTCCTGCAAAAGCTGCAACTCCAAAACCCTAATCGTCGATTCCGTCACCGGAAACCTAGAATGCTCCTCCTGCGGCGTCGTTCAAGACTTCAACAACTTCGAACACCAAACCTTCACCGCCGACGGACCCACCGGCACCACCGTCCGATTCGGGTCCTCAGGCACACGGTACGACTACTCTTATCACGAAACCAAAGTCTACTTAGCCCAAAACACCATCTCCGACATATGTTCAAGACTCGATCTTGAACAACGGTTTGATGAGGTTAATAACATGATTAAACTCATAACAGAAGAGGAATACGGTTCAGGGAATTGGTTTAATGTGCTTGTGGGTGCTTGTATATATGTAATTATGCGAAAAGCTGACAAATTGATGCCTTTGAGTAGTGTGTGTGACTGTTTAGGGTGTGATGTTTACGAATTGGGTCGAATGGTATCGCGTGTTGTGGATCATCTTGATTTGAAGCTGCCTGAGTTTGATATTGTAGGGTTGTTTGATCGTGTGTTTAGAGAGTGGGTCAAGGGTAGGGGTAATGTGGGGAAAGATCTGAGTGTGAGGATGGTGAAACAGGGGATTTTTTTGTTGCAGTGTATGATTAAGTGGTATGTGACGACAGGGAGGCGGCCTGTGCCTGCGGTGGTGGCGGTGATGGTGTTTGTTTGTGAGCTTAATGAGGTGGAAATTAGTATGGATGATTTGGCTGGGCAGTTGAATGTGGCGGTTGCAACGTGTAAGGTGAGGTATAAAGAGCTTTTGAAACGGTTGGTTGATGTTGCTAGAGATAATCTGCCGTGGGGGGAGGATGTTAATGTTAAGAATATTATGAAGAATGCGCCGATTGTGATTCAGTATATGGAGATGAAATCAACGTGTAACGACACTGGGGAAGAAATTGTAGGTTTAGATAACATTGATGCTGATTTGGGTTGTTTGGTGAGCAGTTGTCTAGAGCGAGAAGATGAAGGTTTTATTGTTCAAGATTTTGGGGAAAATGGATCACGGGGTTTAGTTGAATGGGAAAGTGAAGATTTGGAGAGGCTTAAGGTTTCATCCGAATGTTTATCTGCAATTTATGCAAAGTATTTGGAAGAATATTCTAAGATGAAGACATCGATGAAAAGGGTAGACAATGCTATGATAGGAACTGGTGAAAAGTTTGATTTTTTGGGCGATTTGAACGAGTATTGGAGTGGAGATTCAGAATTAAGCAAGAAACTTTTTCTTGATAAAATTTTGGAGAAAGATGTTGGATTGAATGCTATGCCTCCATCTTTTGTTAATGGGTGTTTGAAAACGCAAAAGATAAAAGTAAAGATAAAGGCTGCTAAAATAAGAATTGAGAACATAAGGCTGCCATTATTGGCTGCAGAAAGCTTCAATGAAACTGACGAGCGATTGCTAATAGCGAATTCAAGAAAGAGAAAGAGAAAGAGAATTGATAATGATTGGGAAGATTTTGTTATTGAAACTTTGTTACTTCATGATGTAAAAGAAGAGGAAATAGAGAAAGGGTACTACAATACATTGTTGGATCTTCATGTCTTCCAAGGAATTTGAAAATCAAGTATGATTTTTTCTCATGTTTGGTTTAGTTGAATGGCCATCTCTCAGAAAAGTCAACTAACTTCCATCGATCGAATTGCTGAATATAAGAGATGAAAACAAAAGGCTGCAATGGCAAGTAAGAAGCTTTAATAATCTAGATATGTGCTTACTTTATTTTCCTTGCTCTTGAGCATTTCATCTTTGTTGACTGTAATCTGTGTTTACTCTTATGCATAAATGAAATGATGTTTTCTGCTGATCTTGATGGGTCAACTTTAATGTTGTATTTAGTGATGATTATCTAACATTATGCCTCATTGATCGCTTATCAATTTAGTGCTGAATGTTCATTGATCGCTTATCATTTCCCTTAAAACATTCATAGATTTTAAGCTTGTTTTTGGATTTTGTCATTGATGAAGGGAGCAGTTTGAATATGAAAGAACATATCTTTGAGGAGACACCGATTAACAAGTTTGTAAGGGGAGTTGATCTAAAACTCCATTGCAATGGGGAATGAAGTTTGTCTGTTTTTGATGATGTTAGTAAAATAGCTGATTCAGGTGCCATGGCTTCATTATGGATGTTTCCCACAAGACCATACATGGGACCGACCAATGAGGCAATGTCGTTTTGTCGCTAGCCAAAGTTTGAGTTTTGGTATTTGGAGATTGCTTTTATAAGTATGTTTCTTCTTCTGTTCTATAAGATTGAAATTGTATATCTCATCTAATTGGTACATGTTAGATGGATATTAACAAACTTGTGGAAAAATTATTGGCATCAAGAGCAAAGTGATACAGGTCTTGTATGCAAAACCAATCAAAACTGTGTTTTCGTTTTGTTGCCTTAATGGTTGCACCGAATCAATTGGTAACGGAGATTACAACATATGCTATGTTGCGTATTGACCGATATTTTGGCTTTTTATAGGCTTCAAAAGTTTGATCTTTGAAGTTTGAACATTTACAGCAACAAGTGAATAACCTCAGCTCACAATGAATCAATGAAGAGTGACCAATTACAATCAAATCATTGACAGCCAATGGCCCATACAAGTCAAATACTCAATTTTTTTATGATTAATGAAAAATTACATTGTGCAGTTGTGCCTCGTGTATGTATAGTATATACTCTTTGTAATATGATAAGCTTATGTAAATAAAATTTTCATGGTGCTTTTATAAATTTTTATAAGTTTTCATATACACCAATGGTAACAAAAGAACACATATGATGCACAGAGGTTCACTGATCTTATTGTCTATTTAAAAGTAGTCTACTTAATTTTTGAAATAGAGTTAATGTTTGTCTTTATCTTAATACGTATGTTACTTTATAGTTTATACATAATGTAATGCACACATTATTTGGCACAAGATGTCAATTTTACTTTTACACTTGCAAACCTAGTTTGACTCGATAAGATCCATTGTTTGTATTTTCACATGACGATCGTCTGTCTGAGAGAGAAGTGTGAGTCATATCCGTCGAGGGGGACCAAGTTAAAGGCTGATGCTGAAAGCTGAAGAGATAAAGGTCCTAAAAGTTGCTTTTTAAGGGGGTGTGAAAGTTACATTATAAGAAAGTCTATTTGATAACCAAAAAAGGGATAATATACAATCTTGTTCATTCCCTGCTTGCTTCAACTATAATTTTTTAGGGTTGCTAAAAGCCAACCTCACTACGCATTCAACAGTCAAAATACACCGTAGAAAACTTATGCTTACATTTGTGACACTGACACATGTGCGCCCGTGTGTGTGTGCTTTACGACGTTATGCCCGTTAGCAAGCTTTAAACTTTAATAATCAGAGGATGGTTGTGATCAAGACAGCAAGATAGGCCCATTCTCGGCTGCAGTCCTAGCATTTTCATGACCGTTATTGTGTCTTGTTAATTGCACGTCACGAGAGTAATGAGTTCTTGCTTTTGCATACGGAGCACCTCTTGCTGTTTATCATATTCAAATGATATAGTCAAATAAACTTAATATGAACAGTATTAAAGAACATTTTGTGTAAAATTGGTATTTTTTTACTGAATTAAGAAAATGGATATTTACCTGCGATTTGCTGAGTTCGGAGGATGTTCTGACGCCTTTTCCACCAACATGTTAAGCACGTGGCTATTAGAAGCAGTCCTGCACATGCTCCTAACGCAATTCCGATCTTTGCACCAGCAGAAAGGTGGGGCCCGCAGGTTGGTAGTCCAGGTATCCCACAAAGACCTTTATTGTCTGTAAAACTGCATACGCCCATATCTAATGGTTAGAAACCTAAAAGATAAACAGGTCGAAGGTTACCCTAAGAGTATGTTTGATGCATAAAATCTCTTAAATCTTCTTATTCTATAAACATGTTTATAGTTAAAATATAAGTACTAATAATATGACCATTGATTATAGTTTAAAATACAAGTACTAATAATATGACCACATTATGTATAAAAAAATTAAAAACCTACTTAAAGCTTGCTCTGTGCAAGAGCCTTCCTCCTAATGCAGCTGGAACTTTTCCAGAGAGGGAGTTGCCATTCAAATTCCTACAACAAATTTTACAAATAGACATTTATAGCATCTAAAATATATATTTTATATACAATGTTTTTTTAATTTTAGTTTTTACTTGAACAAAACGAAAAAAAATAAAATACAAGCATCTTACAATATTCGAACTGATGTCAAACCTCCAAGGCTTTCAGGAATGGATCCATTAAAGAAATTGTATGAAAGATCTCTGCGAAAGTGCAATGGATATTCAGTTCAGTCTTTCGAAAACAAATTCACCAAGTAATTTCTTAGGTAAATATTTGTGACCATGTACAAATTCAAAAAAAAGAGAATAAAAACAGTATCTTGTAATTATACTCACAGTACTTCTAGACTAGCAATATTTCCAAGTGAAGAAGGAATATGCCCCTGGATGCTGTTGTCGCTCAGGTTCCTGCAAATTATATAGATATTTAAATTGTAGAAAATGTAAACAGCAGATTACAAGGTTATCAATTGAACAGGACCTGTTTAAACTTACATATGTTGTAGATGACTCAGCTTTGATATGTCATCGGGTAAGAATCCTCTTAAACCCTGGTTGTCAAGACCTCTGTATATAGAGAGTGAAATGTGTATAAGAGATGTGAGTACCATCAGCGCATAGTTATAGTAAAACAAAACAGGTTTTTGTATGTTACATAATGTATTTCACATATTAGTTACTGGTTAGAGTTCTTTGATCATGTTATCGGTGCATTATTATCAGCCTATGTCATTTTATGGTGTCTGTCAAACCCATGGCCATGGCAGGATGGGAAGCAGCTTTGATGCAAGATAAGCACTCAGTTGCCTTACAGGACGATGAATCAGGTCAGGAACGACGTGTACAAGCTCCATTTAGATAAACCATCCATATGGTATTTCATGTTTCACAATTAAGGGAGGGAGCAGAAACATGATAGGCAGGCTTGAGTGCATGACTGAAAACATGGAAGTTATGTTACAAGCAAGACGGATAAAATGTGTTCATACAGGGCCTCAATGTGACGTTGAGTGAGAGGTTGGAGTGTAAACAAGTTGAGTCGATACCGAGCCCCTCGTGCCCTATATCTATAAATATAAGTATATACTTATAACGTAATTTATGTCATGTAATATTAGTTCAATATGCGAGTAGAATTTAAGATAATTGCTATTATATTAACATAAGCAGTAAACTCATTTAGGCTCATGAGCCTTATCAAGATTGGTGTATGAAGTTTGGGCTCAAGCTCATTTATTAAACAAGCTCCAATTTAAGATTGATCTTGGCTAGAGCTTGAGCTTGTTTAACTTGGTTCGATTCGAGCTATTAGCGAGCCGATCTCAAGTAGTGAAAGTTGCAAGGTGCAAGCAAGATAGCAAGATGGAAAGGCTTACATGTACAAGGAGCTAAAAGGGAAATAACAAGGAAGATATGTAATAGGCATAGAAATTTTAATAACTTACAACAATTCACTATAAAGGATTCATGATAGCAAGAGAATCATATATAATTAAGTTTCATAATTTCACATAGAAAGATCAAGGGAAAGAGAAAAGATCATTGGTGACATAAGAATGTAAGATTAGTCCACTTAATTCATGCATAAGATGCATTTCATCCCAAACTATGAAATCACCTATCAACGTGAGGGAGAGAGGGATTAAACAACAATTGCAAGAGGGCTTAAGGAATAGTGCAAAGAAGGGAAAGGATCAAAGTAGTGGTAATTATGTAAAGATCAGTAAGAGAAATAGGTTGTTGCTTATGGGTCTTTAGGGTTGAACAATTTTATGTCCAACTCAAAACAAAAAAAAAGATTCCACAAACATAGGCATACGTCTTACAGGAGGCACGATTCTTGGTTGCACCTTAAGAACTGTGTAATCTATCCAAGAAACAATCCTTGCTTGAGCATTAGGCTTGTCTTGAACACTTTTGACTACATAGATTGAGGCCAGTAATCGATTAATGTTATTTAACAGTAGTTCTTGGCTTTTCACTTAAAGTTGAAGGAGGTTGTTAGGGGGAAAAGGAACCCACACATGTCTTCTTGTTTTTTATTTTTCCATTTTGGTTGGTGATGATGGTTGTTGATGTTAATATTCGAAGTTCTATGTTAAATTTATACTTACAAAAAAAACTAAGAAATTATAAGATGGTGAGAGGCGGAGGAGGAGGAAGAGATATGAGTTTGTGTGCCATGTGAAAAGAAACTAAAAAGAATTGAATACATGCAGGTGGTTGTGTAATCCTGTAGTGTTAAGCACCTTGGTATTGATGAAAAAAGACACTTTAAAGAATATATAAAATATGGAAATTACTTTCTGTTTTTCTTATTTCCTTTTCTTTTTGTATATTATGGTACTTAAACTATGTAATTTAGTTTCCTTGAGCTTCTGTAGTTATATAGAGCATGCTTGGCCCTACACAGATAGTTCATGCTTTTCATATACGAAACTATTTGTATTTCTTTCATCTTAATTTTGGGTGATTAAGGATTAGCACAGCAGAATATATTGTATAGACTTAATTACTTAAATTACAAGTATGTTAAAAATATGAGGCGCCATGTGTACATGAGGCTAGCACCTTCTCCTTACACCTCGACTTATAGGACCTTAAGTGCCTCAAGCCTTATAAAACCAAGCTTGAGTCTAAGACTTGTGGAGACTTGTGCTCCTCAAAGAGTAGGATCTATCTTTATGTTCTCTTTCAGTTTTCATAATTATAAATACCACCCGGTTCTTATCGGACAAAGAAGGAGAACATATACGTATAATAAATCAAGATAGTTTCATGTATTCATATTTTAGTTAATAGTAGCATTTACAAAAGCACCCTTAATCAAGCAGCTATTTTATTGTGTTAGTTTAGTCCAAACACACATCTAAGTTGAGTTGGTGTAAATTTAACACACGTCAATTCAAGAAATCATGTAAAGTGAACACATAAAGCACTTACAGCCCATCAATGAACCATTTGACTTTAGTTGAATCAAACTGACAATCTACTCCACTCCATGGATGTTGTTGTGGAACACACGGATCACCATTCCACCCGAAACGAAGAGGAAGACCAAGTGCACTCTTTAACTTCTGTAGAGCCCTTACTACAAATAAAAAAGAAAGTTAATATATATTAAATTACTTTTTACAGCTTTAAATTCCATGAAATGTTCTAAATCACTACTCAAAAACCAAATTTGTCAATAACATATGACCAATCAGGAAATGATAGGGAACGAAGCTCACATTACATATAATACTTAGCAGTTAACTTGTTTATTTTATCATCAAAAAGTGCTTACATAAACAAAATTTTTTTTGAAGAAGTACCTTCCTCAATCAAAGTTTTGGCCTCAGCATGGACAATTTCAAAGATCTCTATGGCATTGATAATAGTATGACTCCCTTTTACAGGTTTCAAAGTTATTGTCAAACTTCTTCCACTAACAGCAACTGTTTTGTTCAGCACAAGAGCACTATTTATACCACCACTCATTTTTACGATATCAATTTCCTGAAATTCGGTATCACCATTTATTAAAACATCAAAAACCCTTTGACCTTCCCCCTTGACTGAAGGATCAATCTCAGCAAAATGCAACCAGATGGAATAATTTCTGTTTGGATCAACATCCATTGTGTAACTTAAATCCGGCTGGTTATCAGTGCTAATAAGCCCAGTTTGGTAAAGAGCTTCTGGATAATTGTTTGGTACATTGGCGGACAACTTGATGCTGTTTTTTGTGGTCAAAACACGGTCAGAACTTTCACCAAAAGTGGTAATTGAATTCCAAAACCGGTCTCCTCCCCAGTGGTCCGCACTATAATCCACATCAAATTTAGGACTTTTAGCGCCACAACTGAGTCTTTTATGGGTTCTTAATATCGTTCCTCGGCCCCAACCAGGCCCGTAATTATATGCATTATTGCCAACCTGGAGAACTTCGATCGAAAGCACAGCTGGATCTCCATGACCGGTGCTGTGGAAGCATATTGATGCGGTTCCATCTTCAAGAAATACAAGGGATTCAACAAAAGCTTGCTCATCATCATGGTTACTCCAACCCGATTGCATTGAGTAAACTAGGGTTCCTTCTATGGATACATCAAACAAAGGCTCGTTGTCAAAAGTAGGATCCTTAACTAACCCGAAAAAGATTCTAATCGAATAATGGCCATGTGGTACCCGCTGTATGTGGTAGCAGTTTTCGGGACCCTCAGATAAAGGAAAATAGCGAACTGTCTGAAGAGGAGGAGTGATAAAACTTGGACGGGTTGCATTAGTAAAGTATCCGCCACTATACCCAAAATCTCTATACCATAATGTATTAGTTGGTGGTGTATGCACATCTTTGCGGGCTCCACAGCTTATTCTTAGAGCATATGGTGCTGCATTTATGAAAATCCAAATAGTAGAGACAAAAATCAGACGAAAGTTTTCTCATTTCCATCATTTATTGATTCAGCAAAAAACATAGATGCATAGTCACTACAAGCCTTTATATACAATATCTCAAAATAATATCGAGCCACGGCTTCTAACTTTAAGCTATCACAGCTGACAAATTGCAATGTTCACTTAATCTATGAAAGGTTTTGCAACATCAGATATGATATATCACATTTCATTGTAGGAAATCTCGTGATTAGCATATTTTTAGGAAAATTTGATCTTCTAGTTTCAGGAATAAACAAGTGAAAAGTGAATTAAGAACATGGAGTAATGCAAAACAACAACAGATAGAAGTCAAAATGTTAGAATTACCCTCTCTCACCACATGTTGCAAGCAAAAATCCATCATAAATCTCGTTTCAATCAACTCAATCGAATCTGCCCCTATTAGACTTTTATCAAGAAACTCAACTGCAGTCAAAGCTAACCCACCCAAAGAAGCTTGTAGAACCCTAGAGTGCATATGAATTTTTCCTAACTAAAAGCAGATTCATCTAAGCTCTTTTGCTAGCTAATCCAAAACAAAAACTCAAATCATTGACTCATCGTTCTTCAACCAATATGTTTAGGTTGAGTCGCAAACTCACACATATGATTCAATCTCACAATCAACTAATCAGTGATACACTCCCAACTTCCGATTCGCATAAGATACAACCAAATGAAAGCATAAAACGCCAAAACAAACCAATCTAATATCCACCTACTACAAACTAAACAAAAATCACCAATCGAGTGAAATTAAGGCAATCAACAAGTAATGAAAAAGTTTTCTGAATTAGAGTAATGTGAGTGATGTGAACCTTGGTGAGAAGGTGTGAAAGCTGCAAGAAACAGTAAGAGATAAATGAGAAGTGAGAGATGTGTACGCATCGTCGTCTTCAATCGTACTGCAATTTCTACCTTTATCTCTCACACAGAAAACTGAAAACTCTGAGTGAAGTTTCTCTCTCTAAAACTCACCGTTGATTGAGAATGGGGTTTCTAGAGAGAGAAAGACTGGGATGAGTGTGGAAAGTCTTTGAGGACGTGACCGCAATTAGACACACCATTATATTATTTTACTATTCGTATATTAAACTTATAAATTATAAAATAATTAATAATTCATAATAAAAATTTATAAATTATAAAACCATATTTAAATATAAAATATAATTATAATTACATATCAATAATTATTTCAAGTAATAAACAATAGATAGGTTATAGATAGATAAATATATTAATAAATAGATAGTCTAAAACTCATTTATTAAACGGATTATAGTTATTAATAAACACGAAAAGTTACAGTACAATATTTTAATATATGATATACATAAAATTATATATACGCATTTGTTAAGAGATAAAACAATTATACTATTTTTAACTCTCTTATCTAAATAGTTTTATTTTTAAATATTTATTTTAAGATTTTCTTATAAAAGTTTATTGTTTATAAAAATCTTGTTTATTAAAAACTCAAGTTTATAATTATTCTGGTTGTTTTAATAAAACTACTTTTAGAAAATTCCATATTTTTATAACTATTTTAAGAAATAACCGATTTAAAATATTTTGTTTGAAAGGGTTTAATATTTTAGAAAATATGTGAATTTTAATTTTCTTAATAAAATTTATTTTTAAAAACATAGTGTGATTTTAAAAATATAGATGAGAGAAAAATGTATCAGTTGACCTATTTAATTTTTATAAAGAGAGATAAATTATTTGAGTGTTTAAATTAATTTAATACTCTTTTGGAAGGAAAATAAAGTGAGAATGTTAGAAAAATGACAAGTATCAAAAAAAATATTTAAGAAGATGACAATTGGCAAAAAAAATATATATAAATTTGGGTTTTGGGATTCATCTTAAACTATGAGTAGTAGTTATTATATATTAGGTATTTTCTGTCATATCAACTTCAAGTTCTCATTACTTTTTTATTAAAAACATACGTAATG
>BJCM01000447.1:0-16021 GCA_018326385.1 Flaveria bidentis | reverse complement strand
AATCACTCGTTTCTTTGATATATGTTGCGCGACGGAGGGAGAGATCTTGATCGGGATGTGCTTCTTAGATGTTCGTCTTTCGAACCATAGTCATCCTCGCCCCACTAGGCGCACCAAATATCCGGTTTTGCTATCAGAAAGCATTGCTTCAAGTGTGTGGCTTTTACCGACCATTCGCACATCTTCTAACCCAATAGTTTTACCGAATGAAAAGTATGGTTTATCTTCGTTCATTAAGAAACTAAACATGTCCTTCTTTGTTTAGAACCGTGGCGGAGGATAGTTGGGCCGGGGGGTGCCGCCACCACCCTTTTTTCGTCGGTTGTGTTAAACATTAGTCCGGTAGTGTAAATTTCTATATAAAACTTGAGTTCGCCCCCTCTAAATAAATGAATTTCACCTTTGCCCACCTTACGTGAATGTTCAAGCTCCGCCACTGATTTAGAAATTCATGAATACAAACCTATCAAATGGAAACGAACATATAGTACTTTTAGAAAATAAAAACCAACTAGAGTTAAGCTCCTCGCGTTACGGGGGGCATAAAGCCATGCAAAATAATACCAATATCAAACCACCATTAATGGTCATTAACACTGAAATTGCGGTGTCTTAGTAGGAAAAAATAAGACCAAAGCGTAAATCATATAAAAATATAACTAAGTCGATTTAAGACTCACGCGTTGCGACTAACCTACTAAAGGGGAAAATAGACGTAAAAACGATAAACCACGCACGCACATTGTGTTGTGTTAACTTATAGAATTTAAATTGAAACGTAAAGCGACTCGTAAAATTGGTGAATCACACATGTATGCTTATGTCGTGTTAACCTACAAAATCTAGAACGAACGTAAGACGAAAATTCACAAAATATGAAAAGTTGAAAGTATAAAAGTTTGTGAGATTAAATTGCAAAAGATAAAGAATTTTGAGTTTAAAATAAAAATAATCAAATTTTGGAAGGTTATTTTGTAAAATGTGAAAACCTGTGTTAAGAATGAAAAATCAAATTTTTTTTGAAAAATCCTCTATGCATAAGATACAAATATTACAAACATTCGACTCGAGCTCGTTTACGAGACGATACGTCTAATAGCTTTAAGCTAAAGCTCGAGCTCAATTTGGCTGCACATTTCCGTGTCATGTATTTCATTAAAAACCGCATTAAGCTCGAGATCGATTATGGTTGTCTTTTTCACTATATATTACTAGGCTCGTTAAGGCTTACAAGCCTTAGCGATCCTCGAATGCAAGGCTCAAGCTTGGGCTCAACAACTAATTGAGTCATACTTCAGGCTCGAGATCGGGCTTGAGCTCATCTAGGCTCAGCTCTTTTAAGATTTTTATCAAGTCGATCTCAAATCAGCTTGATTCGTTTACACCCCTAAATTTAATTTAATTGAAATAATTCAACAAAAGTATTCATACACATTTATTTATTAAATGAATAAACATATGAAAAAAATCCATCACTTCATTTAGAAAATTCACATTTATTCTTCAAAAGTTTGTTGAGTAAAATCAACCTTCGCCGGAGAGGACTGCATAAAGAACGATGGGGCGTCAGTGCGGCGGAGTAGTGGAGTGCAAAGCCAGAAATGAGAGACGTGTAGGCTTTATAAACAAAGCAATTTACAACACCAAAAAAAAACTTACAACAATGAGCAGAAAAAAAACCCAAAAACACAATGTACAACACTTAAATGCATGACCAAATTGGTAACTAGATTACTAGAATATACATAATGATATGTGATTACAGTGATATATCATTTACATGTAGTTGATTTTTTTAATAGGTTAATAATAATCTGGATTCGATGTAGCCTGAGAATCTTTAATTCAGATGGTAGTGAGCCCGAGGTGATTATCAATTCGAATTAAGTTTACATTATTGTTTAGGTTGCAGTTTGAACAAGCATTGATATGTTTTGACACTTGAATGGTGTATCATTGGCTCATTGCATGCTATAGGTCATTATTCGGGCTGAAATGATAATTAATGTTAGAATACAAAAGTCTTCTAAACTGAAAGGATGATTTGATGCAAGTAGATGATAGGCTTGTATGATTTACTAGAATATTGTAATTTAACGGAGTGCGAATGTTTAATGATTTATGAAATCATGTGCAGAAACAGAATTCAACATACATATGTAGATATTGATAGATAGAAGTTAATCAATGCTGCTTTATTTAACATACAAATGTGTTTAAACTTTAGTTTCAAAGTCGCACTCGAGCTTGAAAATATACAACCACGATAATAAAGCAATGTATTCAAGCAAGAGAAAATGTCAAATATCAAACACAACATCTACAATATTAAAGTAACCAAACTCTTACTAGGATTTTCTGAGTTCTGATACTAACCAACAAAACTGCAATCTTATTATTTATTTACACATAAGTAACCCAAACCTGTTGTAACGACCCGAAACGCTAGGTAGCTTCAGCAACTGATGAGAGATGTAAACTCGTTCCATAATGCTTCATAAAGCTACTTCCACACATTCGGTCTGGATTCCCAACATGATAACCAATGCCACCTGACTGAGGCTTGTGTTCAAGATAATCAACCAACTGCTCTTCGTGTTCCAACTTGTAACCGCTGCCTGAAGAAGAGTTTCCACCACGTTTTCTAACTTGCTTTTTGTCTTTACTTTTGCTTCCACGTGATGATTTGCTCCCGTGCTTTTGCTTGTTCTTTGAATTCTTCTTGTTGTGCTTTGATGACGACCTGTTGTTTGTTGCAACGTGTGACACTGAAGTAGGAATCGGATCGTATACTTCTGGAGCCCACTTTACTGTTAGCTTCACTGGTGGAGCGGCTCCACGTTTCTCACGGCTGCCTTTCATTGCAGATAAGGGCTTCAGACGGGTCTGTGAGATAATATACATATAAGAAGTTTCAGCAAGACTTTATAGTAACATTGCAAACATAAAATCTAGAGGTATCAAAATAAGCAGGTTGGGTAAAGGATCAAGTAATTTATGATATTTGTAGAAAAAATCTAAAATGGGTGGTCGTGTTGATCCAAAACAATTTCATTGGATTCTTTTAAGAGTATTATTACATATAAATCTAATTTTTGAATACAGCATGATATATTTACACGCTAAAATACAATTCGGGTGATTTTTTACTTGTCTAACCCATTTTGACGTGTTTCCCTTTTAACTAATTGTTTTACTTTGCCCAATTGACAAACAAGAGTAAAATGTAACCCATATTAACTTGTTCTTAAGTAAATGAATAGAAATTGCTGTCTTTAATATATAATCCAACAAATTAGTATAAAAATAATAAAAATCTGACTCATAAGGATGAAGATCATAACAGTATGAATACTTACAGGCAAAGATATGGAGCGAAAGCCAGATGAATCATTAGATTTTATGTTGTCACCATGTGTTGATAACTCACTTGTAACACCATCTTGGGAAGATAATGTTTTAGATGAAGAGGGAAATGTTGCATGCTTGCTAAGACACTTTTCAGGAGACTGATTTATTGTTTTGCTCGGAAAAAACTTGTCACGCGAGTCCTTTTTCTGAAACTCACAACTTTGATGAGATGTTGAGGAGGTCAAATCGTCTTCTATGGCATCTTGAACATTAAGAAACTTGGTCACATCAACACTGAGTTCATCCACAGAAAGAGGTTTTAGGACTCCACGAGTAGATTCAAATGTATTCTTACATAACCCATGATGATCACTAATCTTATCAGTAGCCAACAAATCAATTTGAGAGCATATGTCCATTGGCGTCAATCAAGAGCTGCATCGGATTAACAACAAAAATGTTTAAATTCCCAAACGCCAAAATATTAAAACTTACAAGAAGCCTACATCAAAACAAGAATCTTGTTGATGTTCAAGAATTTCAACAATCTACACTAAAACTTAAGTAAAAAATCACAAGCAGATATATACATATTGACCATGTATGGAAGGTTTACAAGTATAAAAACCTCTAATGTGCTATCTAGTACCTATATCTTATTTAAAGATAACAATGATGTGCTCTATGAATGGTGAATTACTGAACTAAAAGATTTATTGACCATCAACGTATTAGCAGCCGATGAAAAGTTATGTCATGTCTCAAAAATAGCACCGAGGATTAGCAAAGCTTGCAGCTTTCCCCTTTGACACACTTTGGTGATTC
Source organism: Flaveria bidentis (assembly GCA_018326385.1). Lineage (NCBI taxonomy): Eukaryota > Viridiplantae > Streptophyta > Magnoliopsida > Asterales > Asteraceae > Flaveria > Flaveria bidentis. The sequence goes on along the minus strand of BJCM01000447.1, from coordinate 11,845 downwards.
ACTGCTTAGTACCAACAGATTTCTAACTCATAGCCTCTAGGTTACGATCTAAACACGTGAGCAGCCTATCGAAGCAACGAACTGTTCGCTAATCATTTTTATTTTATATCTAAAACAAATCACATGTGCACCAAAGATACCAATAGAACAAACAAATGAAATTGCTAAATGTAGTTGTTCTGTTTGGTCAGATAACAAACAAATACTCACAATCAAAACCTAAATGAATCATTTCCCACAAATCTATCAATAATCCAACATTTACAGTAAACAAAAAATCACCAATTAAAAGCACAAATCCAATAGCAGATGATTAAACAAAACTATACCTTTTCCAACAAGATTAGATCTTGATTCACGAGACAATCTCCAATTCTCAAGACGATTTATGTTTACCACTAGATCTCTGATTTAGCAGGTGTAGCTAATCGGTAAGTTGATGATGACGATGATGATGAAAAAAGTCGATAGATGAAGAAAAAGTATCACAAAACGCTAATTAAACAACAAAAAAAACACAAAATCAAACCGATTGTTAACTAAGATTACCACGACGATCACTTTTCTCAAGATGACGTTTCAAACGATGAGAAAACAAACGACCGACAAAGAACGAGGTGACCAAAGGAGGAACAAAAATATCAAACAAAAGCACCGAAGACATCCGATGCTCTTCGATACAAAATCAACACCCAAACCCTAACCAAATCAAATCAATCGTTGAATCTCTTAGATCTGCAATAATAAACAGATTCAAAGGGGCAAATAACACATGATCTGATCGATGGAGATGATTAGATGAGTTTGGGGATCAAGATTCGATGATTGGGATTGAAGAACATTGGTGGAAGATTGTGAGAAACAAGGGTTTGATTGAAATATATGTGCAGAGAGTGTTGTTTTATTTATAGAAGATGAATGGATAACGCATACGGATTATCGGACAACAATCGTTGGTCAACGTTTGATCTTTTGAGTTCCGACAATGGAGTTGTAGTGGGCTTGTTGATAAATTTATGGGTTGTTTCTGATAATATTATGGGTCAAAATTCACATGTCCACGTGTGGAAAAATGATTGGGTTATAATCAATAATGATCGAATATATAAGATGATTTTAATGTATATTTGTAGCGGAAATACAAATAACAAAGATCAAACACTCATAAATACTTATAATATAATGTTGTATTGATTTTGTTGTGTATAATTTTTTTAGTGTGAAAGTTTGTGTTAAAATTACAAATGTAGGCTAAAAGTTACAAAAATAATAAAAACTTATTTTATTTATAGATCAGATGTCAGAATTTGTATAATGACTTAAATACCCTGAGATACAATCTAGAATACTAAGTACAAGATATAAATATAAATATCTGCAAAAGTTGGTTTTTCACCCGCATTTGTTTCTTGTACATCCGCATTTTTTTGCAGGTCTACAAGTCTTGTTCGCATTTCTTCTCTTAGGCATAAGTATTTGTTATGTTTCACCTGTATTAGTTTTTTGTGGGTGGACAAATGCTCACCCGCATTTGTCTTTGTTCACCGCAAAAAGTAATGCGATTGAACAAACACTTAGTCTTTTTTTACATCCGAATTTGTTTCTCTTCATCCGCATAAGTCCATTGGCATAAATTGATACTAGTGTTTTTCAACCAGAACATAATCCATCACTACTTGAATTAGCATGTATGATTCTTTCATGATCTAACAATAATGATAACTATTTATGTAATAAGAATGGTTTAACCAAAAACACTTGCATAACCATCTATTTAATGTTGTGAAGGTTTTTAAATTTTAATGCATTAACTAACGCATTTAAATACACAATATTGAGTGTATGTATAAGCAGAATATAATGTTCGTTTTATTTGGAAAATGACCTGAAAAATGTCAGTGTGTCACAACATACGAGACCCATGAAACTTGTTTCAATTCACCGAGCGATCATCAAAACTTTAGATGACAACAATAAACCCAAATAGTTATTGCACGCACACCTCAGGTATTGCATGGAGAAGTGCATTATTAATATCATGTTGATGTAATGGTGAGAACAACCTAAGAACTAATAACACAAACGAATTTCTGTAGTTAACCGGACGAAATGGGAGCATGAGTTTTGCTACTAATCGGGTTTTGAATTACCAAGCGAGCTATTTGGATCCATCTTAAGAAGAATACCAATGTGTCAGAGATCGGTATCAAGAACCAAAGATGCTGACAACACTCATAACCAAATCAAAAATACCAATAACAACAATAATTAGAAACACCAAAAGTAGCAAAACAAAGTCCTAAGACTCTAATGCTAACAATAAATTAACAATCACCGTGAACACCAATAGTTGCAAAACTGGTTCAAAATTCTAATGACGCATTGGAGATGACTACAACCCAGTTAATCGTGAATCTCTCGTTCACTATGAAAACGTCCAAAATTCTTTGATGATATATGAGGTTGACATTTCGTATATTCAAGCATGCATCCTATGAAAAGACAACACAAGATTTGTCTAAAGTGCCACAGTTTAACGTAAAAGAATGAGATTATTTTCTAAAAACAAATTTATAATCATGCATTACTTAAAGTATTGTCAAACAGCCTTAAGAAAGTGTGGGTAATGAATGTTGGAATGGTTATTTTATGAAAGATTTGTTCAGGTTGATCATTGAGTGTCAATTTATTTGTACTTTAAATGGATAGATTTGGATGCAATACAAAATCCAAATGAATAAAAAAAAAGCCCAACACTTGATCATTTCACTATGTTCCTGTTCATGAACTTCATAGGTCTATCGGTTTAGGTAACATTTTTTTAAATCATCGCAAAATCAAAGTTGAACCTGCAAAATCACCAACTCATGAACTTCAAAATCACAGTAAATACCAATTACAGAGAATGAACAGAATACAGATATGCCAAGATCTTCATCAATTTATTTCCAGACATTCAAGCAACCATTTCGCCATCAAGTTCCTAAATCGCCATTAAATTAAAAACCCATATAATGTAACATAAACCCATTGTAAGTGTTTGAATGGAAAATGGTAAGAACAGGCTCATATGAAGTTTTTCAAAAATATATAAGTTGTTAATTGCCACACCAACCGATAGTCTTGTTTGTTCTGAAACCAAATTCAGAAGACTGTTGCGATTCAGGTTGAGGAGGAGGTCTATACTCCTTCGGCTTTGCGGGATCAACAAAAATAACCCATCCATCTAAGAACTTAGCGTTCATTCCTTCACGGGCCTTTTCAGCTTCTTCTATTGATGTATATGTGACAAATGCAAACCCCTTTGATCTTTGAGTGGCTCTATCCATGATGACTTTTGCTGTAAAGTTGAAAATTTGAGGATAATGGTGTTTAAGAAGATGAGCATAATTAGCATATTACAGAAAATAGCAACAACTTGTTAACTTCTCCCACCTTAGTCAGTGTACTTATGTAAATAACACATGGTTTACTAATATTAATGCCTGGTTGAGTCGTTAAGGGTCGGAATCCTAATGACATGCCCCTTTTTTGTTTATATTTTGTTACTTTGTTCTTCTTTGATCATTAAAGATGGTTTTGTGTTCCACCAGAGTCATTCAGTAAACCAACACATCCACATCTCAACTGGTCATCATGTTACTGGATGACCTAAATGGAATAAAAGGCCATCTTTTAATGACCCATGTGATATTTTCATGAGAGCATTGGCTAAGGTAGAACAAACGAAAAAGAAAAAACATGTTGGTTGTTTATGTAATTTGTTCACAATTATGTGTGAAGATCAATTGTGAAATTATAAAAGTGAACATAAATTATTTACCCTCAACAAGCTGGCCAAAAGGAGCAAATGCTTCTCTAAGTTTTTCATCAGTAGTATTTCTGTTTAGGCCTGCAAATGATGATCATAAATAACATCAAGAAAGTGTTACAAAAAATGTAACAAATCCAATGATAAGTTGATAACTGAAAAGTTTTAGTAACACTATCTAGGTCCTAAAAAGACAATAGTGAACATGATGTGAATATGTGATCATGACCATAATTGCTTGCATTATATACTTGTTGCAGGAGAATGCCATAGACCAACTAGGGAAATCCCAATAGGAGACCTTTATAGATTCACTCATTAACCTTAATCACTTGTTTTCTTGTAGGTAACCAGACCTTGCTGAACCGATATGAAAACTGCTAGTCTATTCATAAACACACCCTAATCACTTATTTCTTGTAGCTATAAGCAGAAGAAATGATCAGCCTGTAGAATCTGGCATAAACACACCCTAATCACTTATTTCTTGTAGCTATAAGCAGAAGAAATGATCAGCCTGTAGAATCTGGCATATCTTATTACTGAAAACACACCCTAGTCTATTCATCTTCATGTTCAAACTTCAAATCACTTTCTTAAAACTCATGAATTACAGATAAAGGGATCGGAAGACCTTGAGAAAACTACAACTTCAATTTTTCAACAAAAATAGCTCATAAACAACTATTTAACCACACAGCCCCCAAGTATGACTGTTTTTGTCATCTTCCATATCCCTACAACAAGTACTTTTACGATTGCAGCATCATGCACACTGAGTGAACAATACAGCTTTTACAATGCTCCTAGATCAGTAGATCCTAACTTCTGCTCAAGGATTTAGGGACAATAACTTCAGACTTCCTACTTCCTAAAAAAATGCAAAGATGAAATTTTCATAAAATCACTGCTATGTATTAAATCAAAAGTCAATTTGCATCTTACACTTGTTAAAAAAGGCGCATTTTTTACTTGTCATTTATATTTCAAAACAAATTTGACAAATGGCAGTTTTTTCCCCGACTCTCCTAAAATCGAATTGGATCATCATTTTGGTCACTCTCTCTCAAATTCTTCTTCTGGTTCACAAAATTCACACAACAAAACATACAAGTTCTTGATCTCGTCTGAGTTGTATCCAATTGATTTATTCGGGTGAACCACCGAATAATTTCAATCTGTAACTCTGTAAGTGATCTTCACAGGCTCACGGCTCTCACATTATCCAAGTTTGACTTCAAGTATTCTACAAGATCTTCAGTTGTTTCTGTTATAGACGTAAAAATGGCCTGCAGCCTTAATTATTCCGTACTTTAACGATCACTGAATGATTCGCACACCCTTCTATGGAGTTTCTACTAATGGTTTACATGCTAGACTACAAATCACCATCACTACAGAACGGCTACCTAATCTAGATCCTTCCCCTTAAATCTCTTTTGATAATCACAAATCGGAAATATCAATTCCCATCCCGCATAGAACAAAATTATAATCTTCAAAACCATTACAATCTTACAACTTGTTTAAGACACATCATCATACAAACGTCAAAAGATCCCACGATTTGATCGAACAACGTATCTCGTTCGATCGTCAAGCAATAAAAACAGAAAATTTCAACTAGAAACATCGTGATTAATCATTAAAGATTCATAAAGTTTAAAACTTACCGCTGATGAAGAGCTTTGGGGCAGTTAGAGTTGAGCTGAATCGAGCTGAAGCAAATTGAGAGGTCATAATGGAAGATGATCCATTAAGAACACGACGAAAAGCTGATGAAAAAGCCATTTCTAATTTCTGATGGATTGAAAGTAGTGGCGTGAAGGAGAACAAAGGGTTTATGTGATAAACCCTAATTTTGCAAAGAACAATTTAAGCCTATAGAAGACCCTTTTTATTTTTATTTTTTTAAGATGTGATCTTTTTTTTTAAAAAAAGATATACTAGCAAGTTGCTAGCTATACAACATCTGCCAGACATCCAAGAAAATTTAATTATATTGAAATTACGTTAATTGTTTCAGTTCTAAGACATTTATTTTTTTTACGTGTTTTACAAGTAAAAACTTTGTTATTTTAATTTTGACTTTGAATTTTTTACTTCTACCCCTTCTATCTTTTTAGTCACGAATAAGTTTAAACTACGAATGTTCCCAGTTACACGGGAAATTTCGTAACGAGTCTGAATATTAAAACACATATATAAACCACATTGTAACTTCTAATAATACGTCTTTTTTTCATTTGTTAGTTTTCACTGTAATAAAAAAATAACAAAGGTTCTAGGAAAAAAAGAAAAAAATTGTTTCAGAAAACATATAATTTGGTCGGATAGGGACTCAACCCACACATGCTGGTAGGAATGCAAAGCACAAATCGTTGTGTTGCGTCATCTCTTCTAATTAAACGCGTTAGCATTATATATATGTGTAGATATTATGTCGATGGTTGAAGAGATAGTTTGATGAAACTATAGTTAAGAAGTTGTTTTTTAATATATAATATAATAAAAATCATTTTGGGTACTACAAGGAAATAAAAAACAAATCTAAATTGTTCCATATAATCTTAGTTATTCATGTTTTTTAATTTGTATCCATAAAACAAATACAAAAATCAATTATTACACGAAAGGCTTACCTACATATCTAGTTTTTAGAATCCGTTGGTTAACCCATACGAAGTCACATCTTGATACAAGTCTATAAGTAGGAAAACACTTAAATTGACTCGTGTTCATTATTCATTATTTTCAGCCCGTCAATGCCAACTCGAATGATTGCACCCTAAAACACAACATGATTTATCTTGACGGGTACACATACATAATTACATATCTAAAGTTCTCTCCTTTAAATAACATTGACATAAAAAGTCTAGACAAACAATTAAAAAAATAAATTATTACACGTATATTAAATTGCAATTCAGTAGTTTTACATTTAATTTTTCGCTTTCTTTGAGGGGCGATATATGATAAGCAAGAGTAGAGATTTATAAATAAATAAAAACTTCAAAGGTTGCAAAAATGTAAAAGCCTAGATCTAGAAGGTTGAGGTGATTTGGTTGCAAGGAAAAAGGGTAATTTTTATCATTTTCACTTAATTATTTGTTACACAAAACATGTTTTGAAGCTAGAGAAAAATGACATTTATTCTACACCTAATCCTTTTTCTTAAAGTAAAGATACTTTCAATCTACACATTTGATGTTCACAGTTTTTCAGTAGGATTGGTAGTGAGACCAAACCCAAACGGGTACAACGGGTCATAATGCGGGTCACCAACGTTCATTGGCAGCTGATCAACCGACTTGAACCACGTTCGCGCAAGCTTGCCCGTGAACCCATAATCACCAAACAAAAGATCTGTGACACCCTGACCCTCAGTCCCCGGAAGCCATGCAGCCACAAGTGCATCTATGGTTTCTACATACGGCTGCATGACCACAGGCCGACCAGTGATCAGCACCACAACACATTTCACCGAACCACAGACCCTCTTGATGGTGCTTGGTCCAGGCTCAGGGATGGTCAGATTTGAGCTGTCTCCAAATAATTCAGCATAGGGGTGCTCTCCCACCACAACTATCGCATAGTCGAATTTGTTAGAGTTTATAAACTCATCATTCGGATTCTCATCGTAGACCACTTGAGTTCTTGGATCAACTGCAAGTTTTACAGCAGATAATATTGTGGTGCCTGCAAGATCAACAGTTTTAGTTCAAGATTTTGAAAAGATCATTTCTTTAGGTGATTCAAGTGTTCATAACCTGCAGTTGTACCTGCAGTAATATTATTTCCCGAAAACCCTTGCCATTGGATTGTCCAACCTCCACATTGATAACCAAGATTATCCGCATGTGACCCTGCAACTAGTATCTTTGACGCCTTTTTAGAAAGTGGTAACAATAAAGATTTACCATTTTTTAATAACACGAGTGTTTTTCTCACAGCTTCCCTAGCCAGATCTCGATGCTCCTGTTTGCAGGTTCATAAAGTCGATAAAGATTAACTTTTGCTTTTAAGTTGCCAGTGTTATATTGTTAAGTCGTGATAATTAGATTATCAGTTCCAAAACACAAATCCAAACAGCTATGGAGTCGGTTTACCTGACATCCGAGGTACTTAGCCATGCTGTAATCAGCCAAAGGGTTTTCAAACAGACCCATGGTGAACTTGACCCTTAGAATTCTCTTAACCGCATCGTTTACACGCCTCATGGGTATGAACTTGTTCTTGACTAGGTAAGTTAGACGAGTGACAAACTCTTCGTAGGTGAATCCCACCATGAACTGCATACAGTCAACGTGTTAAGAGACTTATAAAAGTACCACTTTTTAAGGATGTTATAAGAAAACCGACCATGTCTATGCCAGCATTCATCCCTGCAAGGATACTATATGTGTAATTAGCATGTTCAGGAGTAGTGATCCTATCTATCCCTTGAAAATCCGATATAACAAACCCCTGAAGTCAAAGTCAACACAAAACTTCATAAGTTGATGCATTTGTGTTTAAAATCATTTAATGTAACTTAAGAAGGAGATTTTACTCTGAATTTGAGTGTGTTCTTGAGGTAATCAGTGACAAGGTAGTGGTTTTTGTGCATTTTAACTCCGTTCCAACTAGAATATGAGGTCATAATAGTAGCCACACCCTTGATGATAGAATCATAGTATGCAGGCATGTGTATGCTAAATAACCCTTTGGCGTCTATGATCGTGTTGCCTTGGTCCTTGCCGAAATGGGTTCCACCATCTCCCAAATAGTGCTTTGCACATGCTGCTACCTTGTTTCTGTGCAAAATGAAATCAATGCATGTTGATATGATATGCTGTTCTTAGAGGCGGCCATATACTTATGAACTGGTTGATTTTGAACGCATATATCTCATATGAGCCATATCATATTTTTTTTGCTAAAAGAGCAACAGATAAAATGGGTCATATCATAATTCATAACAAATGAGTTGAACAGGTTGACGTAACCAAAGTTTGTTACAAAAGCATACAACATCCTAATTTTTTTGTTTTTTCATGATTAAAATTTGTAACAATGTAGTTTTTGAGTCATAATTAAAGCATTATTTGTTTATTAAGTATGGACAAAAAAACTTTAAGTGGGTCAAAGCCACTTGTTTGGACCCGTTACCTAACCTCACCTGTGATTGTTTGAAAAATTAGACAAAATGGTGTTTAAGATCACTCATACATATCAAGACATAAGTAATCAAAACTATCTTGACAGTATAATTTCCTAATTATCTTGATTTGTAGTTTAGTCTTCAAGATTACAGAAAGTGGAAAATATGGCCAAAAGACCCATACCAATTGCAGGCTTATCTTATCTCAAATAATCATAGTGTGTATTATTGACTAAAAAATCAAACTTATATATTATGAATCTTTTGGTGACCATCCTATCTATAACTTTCAAACTTGTGAGCCATCCCTTATTATATGAGTTCTAACTTCTCAGATAGTTTATACATTATACCCTTACCATCTTAATATCTAAATAAGTCCCACAAATATAGATGTTTATAAGGCTTAAAACGGGTAGGACCTTAGTTTAACCGCTTAACATTAGATAGATCTAAAAGACTCCACATTCTACATCTGTGTACTCTAACATTCATATAGAAGATTCGAGATTCTTTTTTTTCCAATTAATTGTGCAGGGCATAAGTTTGACCAAAAAAGTCAATGAACTTACGGTCCTTCCACGAAAGGAACGCCCTTTCTTGAACCTGCAGGGATATCTCCTTGTAAACCTGGTATAATCTCAGTCATTAGTTTAACAATTTTGGGATCTTCACTATAGCTCTCGTAGCAACGGCCCCATCTCGGATCTCTGCATACCTGTTTAACAAGAACTAAAATAATCAACAAGATTGCACCTTTTTGCATTAGAAGTTAAAATTGTGCGATAATCTTTTATCTACTACTTACAGCAATGCAAGGTGCAAAAGTATAATGTATGCCAGTGGCTCTAACTTCAAGTGCAGTTGCAGCTCCAATCTTCTTAATCAAAACAGGATCCCTGTTCAGTTTTAACACACAAATGACAAGTGATAATGCTATAGTGACTTGAACATCATGAAGTGAAAGTTGTACATTGTTTTTCAATTTGGTTATTGAAGGACTTGCCTGGTAACTCCAAGACCAACATTGTGAGGAAAGATTGTAGCTTTGTAAACATCACTATGTCCATGGACAGCATCAATCCCATAAATCATCGGTATCCCTAATCGCGTCGATAACGAGCCACTTTGGAGATTGTTGACCATGTCAACCCATACTTTTGGGGATGCTTCTTCAGATGGAATACTCCCGGGTATTGGTACAGTCAAAACACTTCCTGAAAGTTACACACAAAAAAGAATGAGTGTATTGCTAGAATCCATGAATATTCTGTGACAGATTATATGAAAGAAATCTACAGTTTCTCTCGTACTAGGTTAAATTATTATTGCGACACTGTAATTCAAACCTAGAACGTAAGGAACTGTTGATTCGCATAATTGGTCATCGTGTGTCAATGGCTTTTCAACCAAGCGCGAGGAACAAAATATACAAAAACTTGAGGGTTATGCTCATTTTTGTACCAATAAAGTACTTCTTCATGACCTCTTTGGATACAACTGATCTATCAACTTGGGTCATCTGCCCAATCTTTTCTTCTAATGTCATTCTTTTCATTAAATCTTTGATCCGAACACCGATTCGTTGATTTGGATCTTTGTATTTAAAGTACTCAGCTTCAGCCATTGAAGCCCAGCAATACATCACCATAATCATCAAAAACAACAATTTCCACATGTTCTTGACTCCCATTGTGAATTTGGAGTATGCTCTTCCTAATTTAGGATGAATTTTTGTAGATTAAAGAACAAATAGTTAGAAAAATATTCAAGATTGATAACAAACAAACATAGTAACATACCCACTAAAATCCCACTCAGATTCAAGATAGATATTCAAAGAAAATGCAAAACTGTTTTTGACTTTCAAGAATCAAACAAGCTAATTTCAAACTTCAAATCGACAACAAAATTGATGGATACAGACAAATAATCGAAAACAGCATAAGTCTGTAGCAAATGTCGTTTGATTACAATATAATAATGAGCTAAAAGACAGCAAATTTGCAGGTAAAGTTTGAATTTTTCAAAATCAAAGAAGAACATCGGGATTCAAGATGTTAAAGCCAAGGCCTAAGAATCAAGATTGCATGTGATATACAAAAAATACAAATACCAAATTGGGAAATTGCATCTGTTCAACAACAAATCACAGATATACAAACGAATGTGAGATTAAACATAAACAATTTATTTGCAGAAATCAGCAATGAAGGTGCCATTGATATATATATATATATATACACATACATACATATATTTGAGGTAAGCATTTGCTGCATTGTTGTTTTATTGAAGTTGGATAAAGTACATGAATATGATATGTACTTACAGAGATGCTGACTAGGGAGTGAGAGAGCTACGTTGAAGACTTAAAAGCCTTTAAAAAGAACAAAATTGGTTTAAAGTAAAGAAAACAAAAAAATGATCCAAATAAAGGGATGAAAAAATTACCAAATTAAACATTTGACCAAATAAAATTACTAAAATAACCATTGATCAAATAAAATACAAAAAATGACCATTCAGTTTGACCCCTCGCCAAGGGCGAGAAAACCCCATATTCCCTCGCTCACGTGTCCTCGCCCACGTGTAACTATCTCGCCCACATGGAAAATGGGTAAAAAATATCTGGTCAGCCATGTCAGCGAGGGATACAACAAACGAGGCGAAGGATTTGACCCACCCCTCGCCGAGTCAGCAAGGGGCACAACACACGAGGCGAGGGGTGCATTTATCGAGGCGAGGGATGTGACATCCCCCTCGCCGAGTCAGCGAAGGTCCTTCAACCGAGGCGAGGGATTTGACCCTTCCCTCGCCCACGTCAGCGAGGATGTGCCACATCAGCGAGGTGTCCTTTTTTCATAAAAATCATTATTTTTTTCGTT